>SNQJ01S0272170.1:0-11634 GCA_010110895.2 Picea sitchensis | reverse complement strand
TTTGTTTCACAGTTGTTAGATTAGATTGTTTTCTGTTTTGTTTTTTTTTGCTTTCTATTAACACTCTTGTTGCTATAGATGTTCTGCCTTGGTGAACCCTGCAAGGCATGCAGAGCGGTCTCTATTTTGCTCATCTGCTGACAGATTGACCGAGAACACCCTAGACGAGTATCCTCCAACAAGAAGTTGAAAACCAGAAGTAACAAAATGACTTGTGCCTCCAAGAAAATTGGAGCTACTGGGTCCAGGAAGATTAGATCCTCCAAGTGGTAGAGGAAGACTAGGCCCTCTGGATAAACCCTGGGTAAGATTAGTAATAAAATCGCTAAGAGAATTATACCCAGGTGGAACAAAAAGACTAGGTCCTCCAGATGGACCCTGGGTAGGATTAGTAATAGAACTACTAAGAGCATTATACCCAGGTGGAAGTGATGGTTTTGGTCTAGAAGAAAGTGGTGTTCCAATAGGAGCTTGAATTGTTACCGAACTTCCGACAGAAAAAGGTACAACTTGTGGGACTGTGGTAGAGCTAGTGAACTAGCTAGGAAGAATTGTATGTGTACCAACCAACAACGGATCTGAAATCGTAGTAATATTACTTGTTGTTCTAGTAAAATGATTTGTAGGTACTGTATAAGCAGTAGAAGTAACATGTACGTGTGGTGATGTAGGTTGGTTTGGACTGATACCTATTTTATAAAAAAATATCACATCCCGAGGGAGTTCTCCACAAAGAACGGACTGGGATAGAACTGGGATTGAAAATTCCAGAAGTTTGAATAGGAGTTCTAAATGATTCACTAGAATGGCGGTTCATCCACGTCAGAATCTAAGAAAGTTCCCAAAGGTATTCTAGGATAGTCTTCAACAACAACGACTCCAGAAGAGTTTATTCTGAGCAAAACAGGGTCTTGGGTAACATTCAATAATGGATTTACATGGAGTGATGGTTCAACAAATGGAGTAGAAATCCTAATCTCATAGGATGCATCGTTATTGACTGCTCCTTTAGGAGAAGGACCTTCTGGTGAATTAGGAAGCAAGAGGGGCATATTCTTCTGGTTCTTCCAGAGGAAATCCTTGCATCATACTTGAATGACGAGGGCTGATGTTGGCCACACCCAATAACAATAAAAAAGATCTATGGCCAACTAGAGAAGACAAACAACGCTCACTAATAAAATCTAGATATCAAGCATACAAACAAACCTTCTTATTTCGAAATCACTAGTTGGTGATGAAATCCAACGTCGCGAGATCAAGACAAGAAGGGGTTGGGATAAAGCGGGTGCAAAAGTTACGTTGATGAATTTCTTAATGAACTCACACCCTGGTGCAAACTCCCACACATAATCGTGGGTATACCCTACAAGGAGCCTGAGTGATTTTAGCCAACATCGATTCCAGGTACCGTGAAGACTTTCCCATCCACAGTCACCTTGTGTAAAGACCCTAATGATGTAGGCTACTAAGGTTACCAATTATGACAATGATTCTTGGGGAAGCAGTCGACAGTCCGATATACATGCAAAGGCATGGTATCTAAGCGTGAAATCTCCTCGAGAAGGCCTGCACATGGTTTTCTTCTCAAGTGACCCCCAATAATACCTGCATTCACTACACTAGGACCAACAAAGCAGGGTTAGTAACTCTGTTGGCCTTAATTTGACCTCGTGATTGACCCTTGTGTTAGAAGGGATTCCCAGGACAAAATGTAGCAAGTGGATTTAACTCTCCCTATTCACAAGATGCTATTGTTTGTTTTGATTCTTTGGAGAGTATTCCTCACAAGCTATTCCAAAGCTATATGCCCTAGCTAATGTTGGTGTACAAGAGTTCTAGAAAATAAAAGTTACTAGATAAATTTTAAAATTAAGCTTAATTTTAATGGATGTTGTTTTACTCAAAAAGGAAGCGGAGATGAAACTAATGAAGTGCTTGACCTTGACTCAAAAATATGCAAAGAGATATGAGATGCAATTCTTTTTGTTCAGTGAACTCTAATTACATAAGAGAGAAGGTTTGATTTTTGCCAAAATACAACAAGTTGCAAGATAATCTTGATATCAAACAATCAAAGCTATAAAACTTTCCAATTTTCTCTTTTAAACAAAGGCCAGAATGCAAAAAAGTTTCTTGTAAACACTACAAATAGAAAGATAATTTTCAATTCTTTTTCTTTTCAATAAAAACATAGATTTGAATCAAGGAAAAAAAAAGTTGTTCAAGAAAATGAATGCACTCACAACGCAATTCCCCAAACTTAACTCACAATACAAACAAAAGGGCAAAATCAAGAAAGCTTATTTGTTTAATTAATGAAATCAAAATTCGTTTTCTAATCAACAACAATAAAAAAATCAGAAAATATCATTAACAACTTGGCTAACAAGCACTCAAGCATGAAACCCAGAGATTATACCCTTGCAGCAACAAGTAAAAGATAGAAATTTGAGGCTTATGAGAAAGACTTTTCAAAACTTGAAAAATGAAGAAGATCAACTAAAAATTGCAAACCAAGTTGTGAACAATCATTCAACAGAACCAAAAATTCATCCCGAACAATGATAAAAAAAAATATGGGTAAATAGAATGGCTGCCACTCAAAAATTTCTTTAGAAATCGTCATAGGTCACTGTGTGACACAATGCGACGTTTAGGTATCGTCGCAAGCAGTAGAAGGACACAATACGACGACGTCGCACTGCTTTTCTCAGTAGGGTGTGACTATAACTGAAACTTGAGAAAAATGAAAAAGATGACAGTTTTCAATGAACTTTCAGGATCTAAGAGTCAAATTGGATCACACAGTGACTTAGAGAATGAAAAATCAACAAAAGCAGGAAAGCCAAAATAAAAAAGAAGCAAATACCAAAAGAGCACGATCCCCAGTATGGTTGCCGATTTTGTTACTGGAAAAATCGGTAAGTGTTGACACGAACTATTATCCCTGACTTCAACAAGAAATTAGAACAAAACATGACAGAATACAAACTTCTTCTTAGATTTCCATTGTAATGTATACTAGTTTAATGAGGGATAAACAACATATCGTTTAAACTTTGTTTGATCTTTTCTATTGTTTTCCTTGCTCCATCTCAAGGTCCGTGGGATGTTGAACCTGTTGAGAAACACAAACCAACAAAGAGAGAGAAACGATATATATATATATATATATATATATATATATATATATATATTCCAATGAAACCTATGCATAAGATCACGGAGCTATGCAATAAAAATGGAGACACTTTTATAGGAAATGAATGTATTACTGCATTATATTGATGAAAGTGGAGAATACAACCTATGCCTTGATGTTGCAAGGTCCCTTCTGATGGCCCTTTTCCTCAACACACACACCTTTACTCCAATGATTTTTATGAAGAGTATACACAACCTGGCTTGGAAATCTAAAGCAAAGCTATCACAAGCACAATCTTCAGTAGAATTCTTCATACATAAGCCAACCTAACTTTTCCCATGAGATATCCCTCCTTATATAGAGTGAAGAGGGATGTATAAAGAGATTAGGATGATCCCACTAAATCCTAGAAGCGAGTGAGATCCAAACCGATCGGAGGCCACCTCATCTTTTCGAAGATTCCATTATAGAACCTTCGATAAATTATTATTTTTCCTTTGTTTGAGCATTGTTGCATGCTCAACATGAGCAACCTGCAACGATGTCGCAGGCCACTATGGTGCAACATGTGAAAATTTTGGATCATATCACCCTTAACATTGGCAAGGTGCGACGATCTTCCTTGATAGGGTTTTTCAATAAGGAAAAGATGATTCCATTTCTCAGGGAAAGTCTTATTTCTTCAATATCCTTCAGGGAACATAGAAATAGGCAATACACATATTGTTAACGCTCTGTAATTTGCCCAAGGCTGCGGAGGCAATCACAGAGGTAACCTTGAACCACTTGGAGTCTTGGATCTAGCCCTCCAAGACTCAGAGAGGGATCTCTCTTAGATTTAACTTGGTTTGTAAGGGATGGATGTTAGGCTAGCTATGAAAGTATGGGTTTTTTTATTTTTAAATGGTTAGTTTGGGACAACAAGGAGGGCCATTGGGCAAATGGGGTCTGCGCTTAAATATGTGATTCACTCTCAGATCTAGACAAATCTCTTACACAGGGAAAGGTAGTGGAAGTGTTGGATCGAATTAAGTTTGAATGGTGTCAATTTGAGGAAGACCTAGGGGAGAAAAAACCGAGCAAATGAGCAGTTAAGAATTCATAAACTGGGCTTCAGAAGAAAACATAAAGATTATCACAAGATCAGATGCAGAGTATTTGCTAATAAATTATGCTCTGTTATTATCTTCTGACAATAAGAAATTGAAAACAAGCGTAATGATAATAGGAAAACACTTTACAGATAAGGGAAATGCCACCAACACCTCCGCACAGGAATCCTGTAAACAACATGTCTATTACTGATCGGTCATCTAAAGATGACAGAAATACTCCTGAAAAAGTCAGGACCCCAGTCTAGCAAAGAAAATTAAAAACTTCAGGTCTAACCCCCTCACACAGGTCTAACCCTCTCCTACTCAACCCGAACCCTGCTTTCATCTTTTTCATCTGCATATATACAAAAGTTCCCTCAGCCTTCAAAAGATTCAAGTTTTAACTCTACTTTCTAAAAATAGAAAAGCAGTTACAATCCTCTTGACACATGTCACACATGGTCTCCCAGAAACAAAATCAAATAAAAATGTAAATAACAACTAATTTGAGAAAGTTCGATAGGTCTCTTGAATTCTGGAACTGCTGGAAATGAATGTTGAGTTGTTGGGGGATCTTTGCCATAAAATCTGGGCCATCTGTCATTTTGCAAGCCTCGGATTCTGGATCTGCCTCATTTGTTTTGGCAGAATTTGGGTCTTGACTGCCAGCTGCATTTGAAATGATATGCCTCAAAATAGGATACTCTGCCACCTCTGTCTAACTGATGCCTCGGATTCTGGAGATGATCTTTTTCTTGTTGGCTTGCTCCTGTAAACGCTCAACTGTAACTCGAATGCCATGATGGAAAGCACCACTTGTGCTCTGCTAATATCCAACCCAAGAATCAGCTCTCTCTTTCCCAACTAATGCATCGAAATGCTAGATTTGTGTCTCCAATTGCATGTGCAGCAGCTTTCAGCTTATTCAGAAACTCATCTAGCCTCCTTGTCATGCGTATGATACTGCCCTCAAATATATCTGTTCTACTGATAACCTCTGAAAATGAAGCACCCTTGGACCAATGGTAGATGAAACCCATCAAATGTGGACGGTTTGTTGACTCAACATATTGTTCTATATCAACTTCTAACTTGCACTCACGCTGCACCTATGCAATCAATCGTGCACTATCCTGAAGTTGATGCAATGGCTTCACAAGCTCATTAGTCAAATGTACTTGTTCAGATGTTTTATCACATTGAATGAAACAGCTTGCAAGTGTTGCTATTTGATGATGATCCAGCTCATTGAATGTACCATTGAACATCAATTATGTTACAAGAAGTTTATCTCTTGTGTCAATGAGACATGCAGCCCGACCTTTCACTTGCACCACGCCATCAGAATCAATGTGTCCAAGTCGCTTAAGCACTCTTGAGTGATTTTTTAACTCTTCTCTAAATTTGTGCAGCTGAGAGTCACGCATCTTCATTCGAAGTTGCTGAGCTGCACTATTTAATTCTGCTTTTCTTTGAAAACACCTCAACTAGTGTTCATCCTGTTCTGACTTGTGAAAGGGATGATTATGGTGACATTGGGCGCGCATTTTGATATCCTTCGTTTGAAAACTGTGTTGCATATCCTTCAACCATATGAGGAATCAAAGTTAATTTTTTTTTTTTTCCTGTGATAAATCATATCTAAGATGGAAACCTTTTCACTGCATCAGAAGATTTGATAGCAAAGCCTTCATCTCCGTTACTTGCTTAGCTAGATGCCCTATTTTTTGTAATGAAGATAGCAGTCTATGCTTTGCATAGGTTGGAAATTTAAGTGCATTGGTCAAAATGATATCCATGGTAGCCATTGCCAACCCTGCACCATTAACCATGCGTCCTATTTGTTCATCCAATCCAATATAGTTCAAGTCAGCTTTAGCAACCACTAATTGGCCATCAACGATCTCTGCAATAGGATTTATCTCAAGAAGTGTACATTATGTTTCACAGAATAGACCATACATCTTTTTTTTACTTGATTTATTGATGTATCTCTATCAGCAAACCTGGGGGCCAGACCTTCTACAACTTTTGTAGCATCTTCATCTGTTATTCCTTTGAAAATATTAATAGGAACCTTGATTATCATGTCAGGATACTTTTCTGCAAGGTCTTCAATACTGGTTCTACCCTTACTACATGAAATTATAACAGAACCAATAGACACACGGTCAAGAGTAATGGAAAAGTACATTTCATTAGGCAAGAGGCAAATTCTGGCATATGTACACCTTGTTCACTGGTTTCCCTTCAGGTCTAGTCTGTCTGGTAATAAGAATTTGTCCTAGCACCTTCGCTGGAATGTCCTCTGCTTTTATTGTCATGATATCAAATGTATGTAAGACAGAAGTCTCTGTCACTATATCCCTGCTATCCACAACATCAACTATTGGCTGTTGAGCAGCATCTTCAACCACTTCCTTACCAATACAAGACATATTGAAGCCATATACATTTTCCCAAAATGATAGACTAGTTCCACCTTTTCCAAAACTAGCTACATATATCTCAGTTGTGTCCGGAAGGATGGCTCCACCAGGTTTCAACCAATGACCACGAGCATAAATAACTGAGCTAAGCATCGATTCATAAAGAAGGCAGTACCCCATCCACTCACTCACTATCACATCTACACTCTGACTTTCAGTTGGCATGCACTTATCAATATTTTCTATCATGCCCTGAACTACAGTAATAACTCCACACGAGTTCTAATTTTTGGCATTCTCACTTTCTTCTTTGAGAGTGTTATTTGCTTTTGCAACATGACGAGCTACAGATGCCATCTTCTCAATTGCCTCAATTGCAATTACTTTTGCAGCTCCTGCATGAGCTGCAAATAAACTTAAAATCCATGTTCCACATCCTACATCCATAACCACAGCTCAATTAAAAAGAGAACGATTGTTTAAAATAGCTCCCTTGTATGCATCCATCCGTACCTAATCACTAAGCATTTCCCTGTGAATTGCAAACCGACCGTAGGCACCAAAGTAGCTCTCATTGATGGTCTTAATTTCCTTTTCTGCCACATTTGCACAAGTTACTTTGGATCTTTTATCCTTTGTCTTCATAAGAGAAGATTGTCTAGAAGTCTCCTCTGCTGTGATGACACCATTGGACTTATTATTATTTGTATTGAGATCATACACTTCTTTTCTGTTATTAGCTGCACTAGCACCTATAGCTCTACCAGCTGACTCTGTGGTGCCAAGATTAGTAAGAGATAAATCTGAGAGTTCATCATCATCATCATTCAAACAGTCAACCAGACTTTGTATGTCTTTCAAGCAATCACCTCCAAGTTCTCTGAGTAATTCCTCTTTCAAACAGTTTATGTTTTGATACACCAGACAAAACACTCGTCATAAAGGCCGAGGGACCAATTTTAGCTTAAAAGACCAAAAATTGATTATAAAAACCAAATTTGGCTAATAAACCACAAGAATAAAAAATTTCCATTCAAACCAATTCATAATTTTTTGCTAAAAATGCACCAGAATTCGCCTTGAATCTCGCGTGCAGGTACTCATCTTATGCTTGGTCAGTGTCGAGCACTTTCTGCCACCTTCACCATGCGTCATGAGCAAAAGCATAATGCCTGAAATAGATAGATATTATTCAGAATAATGATTCCCTATTATATAGGGTTCTAACACATATCATCAGAGGTCACAAGGGGTGAAAACAATAATGTGTAACACCTGCCACGTGTCCTGTACAGTCATATTCCACGTCAGCCTATACTAACTGTACATTCAATAATTTTTGCTTGTTTGGGAAAATAGACAAAACACCACATCTTTGCCATACAGACTCCGTTTGAGCTCATTCAAGTTGCATTGGGATAGTGAGGATGAGATCTATGCAATAAAACTATTTTCAATCAATTTTGAACACTTTGATTTTTGAGAATTTTTTTATCCCCTGGATCACTCCTCCCCATTGGGAAGCTTTTGGACCTCCAAAAGACTATTTCAGTCAATCTGTAGATGAGGGTATGGTTCCTTCACCCTTCCAATCTCAATCCATTTAGATTTTCTTGGATTTTTTCCTTTTAGACCAACACAGAGGTACTCCACATTCCCTCGTTTTGAAGTTCTTATCTTTTTGTCAAGGATGGTATCATGTTGCAATTCTGAAAGATATTTTGGCGAGAGGTCATCTATTGAAGGAATATGAACATGATCTCCTTGATAATGAATCAAAGGAGGCTCATGCAATCTCAAATTCTCAACATTAACAACTGCATACATTTGCATATAAGGAGGCAAATTCAAACATAAGGCATTGTTACCAATTTTTTTAAGAATCTTAAAAGGTCCATATCTGATTGGTTTCATCTTTTTACCTTCTCCTTTAAGCCTCTCTTTTCTAATGTAAATCCAAACTTCATCTCCAACTTGGAAACTGTGATCAACAGGATACTTGTCATGTCTTGTCTTGTACTTGGCTTGACTCTTTTCCAACTTTTCTTGTACCATTTGATGCACCAATTGAATTTGTTCAATAAACGTCTTTTCTCTATCAATGTCATAATGACCATGAACAACTACATCCTTCCCAAAGATAAAATCTAAAGGACATTTTTGAAAATAACCAAAACATGTCTCAAATGGAGATGTTTGAGTTGATGAATGGTTAGCTCGGTTATAAGCATGTTGAATGTAGTGTAGGTGCTCATCCCAAAGCTTAGGATGTTTGATGTAATAGCCACGAAGAATATGTACTATTGTTCTATTCACCACTTTTGTTTGACCATCAGTTTGTGGATGAACAAGTGCTTATTGGTGTCCATGAGTGCCCATAAGCTTGACCAAAAGTTCCCAAGAAATCGAGAATCTCGATCATAAATAATGGATTTGGGCAACCCAAAATGTACCCATACATGTTGAAAGAACACTTGTGTCATTTGTCCAGCTGTAACATGCTTCTTACAAGGCATCATTTTGCTGAAACAATCAACCACAACATAAAGATAATCATGATTCTTTTTAGACATAGGTAATCCTCCTACAAATCCCATGGAAATGTTTTCCCAAGGACGAGAAGGAATCGGAAGTGGAGTATACAATCCTAACTTTCTATTGCTAGGCTTACTTGCAGCACATACATAACATCCTCTTACATATCGTTATACACTTTCATTCATTTTAGGTCAATAACAATACCTTTGTAAATTAGCCACCATCTTTCCTACACCAAAGTGGCTAGCAATAAGAGAAAAATGTGCTTCCCTTATGATGTTGACTCTTTCACACTGTGGAATACATAACTTGCCAAGATGATACAAAAGTTTATCATGCACATGGTAATCCAATTCCTCTACTTGATTAGATTGACACAAAGTTGCATATACACCTTTAAAATCAACATCTAAAGCATATTGTTCAACATAGCTCTCATGCATGATAGAATTATTCTTAAGAATAACTAAAGCACTACTAATAGGCCTAGAAAGCATATCAACAACCTTGTTATAAATGCCTTTCTTATACCTTATCACCAAGTGGAATTGCCGCAAGAAGCCCATCCATCTGAAATGCCTTTCTTGTTGTAGCTTAGTTTGTGATTTCAAGTATTGTAAAGGTTGATGATCAGTGTGAATAACAATTTATTTTCCCAACGAATAATGTTTCCACTTTTTCATAGTTTTCACCAATGCATATGATTCCTTGTCATATGTAGGATAATTAACTACTGCACCATTAAAAGTTTCAGATTGAAAACATATGGGATTACCATATTGCAACAATATTGATCCCATGGCATAGTTACTTGCATCTATTTGTATCTCAAATGGTTGTCCTAAATTAGGAAGTGCAAGAACTGGAGCTGAACTAATTCTCTCCTTCAATGCATCAAAATCTTTTTGTTACTTGCCTCCCCATTGGAAAACTTGTTTAATGCTTTTCACGACCTGTAATGGAGATGCAATTGAGGAAAAGTTAGAAACAAACTTTCTCCAATATTGTGTTGCTCCCAAAAAGATTCTAACCTATGTTACATTGTTGGGCTTGGGCCAATCTAAAATAACTTTGACCTTTGAGGGATCTATCTTCAATTTCCCCCCTCCAACAATATGTCCCAAGCAAACTAATGAGGTCTTTCCAAACTCACATTTAGACATCTTTAAATACATTTTTTCTTTCTTCAAGACATCTAAGACTTGTTTCACGTGCTTAACATGTTCTTCATGAGATTTGCTAAATATTAATATGTCATCCAAGTAGACAATTACACAATCATCAGGAAAAGGCCTTAAAACATCATTCATAACTCTCATGAATGTTGCAGAAGCATTACAAATCCCAAATGGCATAACCATCCATTCATACAAACCTTTCTTTGTTTTGAAAGTTATCTTCCATGTGTCTCCTTCAACAATCCTAATCTGATGATAACCACTTCTCAAGTCCAACTTAGTGAAATACACAACATCTTTCAATTGATCAAGAAAATCATCAATTTGAGGAAGAAGGTAATGATTCTTTATTGTCATCTTGTTCAAGGCTTTGAAATATACACACATGCACCATGTACCATCTTTATTTGGTACCAAAACAACTGGTGACCCACATGGTGATGTGCTTGGAATGATAACCCATTTGTCAAGCAACTCTTGGATTTGTTTTTATTTTATTTTAGCATTCTCCATGACTGACATCCTATACATGCCAATGTTGGGAAGAGGACGATCTTGTTGCAATTGGATTTCATGTTGGATACCTCTTTTAGGAAGAAATCCTTTTGGCTCTTGAAACATCTCATCATATTTGTTAACAACCTCATATAAATCAGATTTTAACTTTGCATCACATCCTTGGAAAGCTTATTTTTCAACATTGTCTTTGGGTTTAATCATCAAGAGTACAAAATTATTACTAGCATTGACTAATCTCTTCATTTGTCCAGCATTTACAAGTGACAAATTCAACTTCTTGGTATGTGCTCTAACAATGTACTCAACTCCATTTTTAAACAAATGACATTTTTTCTCATGATGATGAAAGATGGCTCTCCTATCATACATATATGGGCTTCCCAAAACAATACCAAAAATATCCAATGGAATGACATCAAGCTCTACCTCATCTATAAAGTTTGCAGTGATGGAGAATTTGATTTCACATCTTTTTGTCACATGCAATTTGGAATTGTCACATATCCAACCTAGAGGATACGGTTTAGGATGATGAGTTGTTTCCAAATGCAATTTCTTGACAATGTCTTCAGAAATGAGGTTTGCTTGTGATCCAATATCAAATAGAGTATCTATCTTGGTATGCTTTGAAATAACCCTTATGTGGAAAAGATCTATTCTTTCTTTTTCATATTGAGTTTCATTGAGGCTACTACTTGAAGAACTAGTACTTGCAATAGAGTCCTTAC
>SNQJ01S0272167.1:0-11635 GCA_010110895.2 Picea sitchensis | reverse complement strand
TTCCTTCCTTTGAACCTCCTATCTAGCCTCCTCAACCCATGATACATGCCTGTCAGTCCTGGAAGATGCCTCTCTCCCACCTGAAACTGAGGGGGAAGTCCCTATGAATGGATGACTCTCCCTTTGATCCCACTTACTCCCAATGAGATCGGGCTCCATTCGTATACTCCCTCTAAAATATGACTCCCTCTGAGTCTGCACAAACTATGGATCCATATTCTTCCTCTGAACCTATTGACCTCCTTTGAATTGTCCCAGGGGGTTAATTATCCCTACTATATCTTTATGGATGACTCCCTCTAATCCAACACTATTTGTGGGGCTACCTGTCTCATCACTAGTGGAGCTACTTGCTCCCTCTAAACCTATGCTACTAGTTGGGCCACCTTCCTCACCACTGGTGGAGCTACTTTCTCCCTTTGTACTTGTGTTATTGGTGGGTCCACCTGCCTCACTACTGGTAGATCTACCTTATCCTCCTCATATGTATCTCTACTCCTGCTGGTCATAACATGAATAGGCTTTCCCCTCAACCTCTATAGGTTTCCCTCCCTAACTCCAATAATCACAGTTGATCTGAAGCTATATCTTCTAGGCACAAACAACATATGTCTATCTCGAAATAATATGTGGTACCCCTTTCTCTCAATCTCTGATATTGAGAGAAAACTCATCCTAATTTCTGGAACTCGTAACACATATGACACCCTTAGCACCTCTCCTAAATTAAATCAGAATGATACTGTACCAAATCCTCGTACTGCATGTTTGGATCCCATGCCAAGATCCACACACAAGTCTGAGCCAACCTCTATGAAAGTGTCAAATAAATCTCTATCACCTGTCATGTGGCAAGATGATCCACTATCCACCAACCAAGTCCCCATGTTGGAAACTATACCTAAAAGGGTGGATACCAACAAGATCTCCCTCTGGAACCTGTCTACAACCTCATCAACCTCTCTTGCTGATGCTTGTTGCCATCTTCCCCTTCCCCTATGGTGTGGACACTATGAATCATAGTTCCCAAATTCATGACACTCAAAACATCTGATCCTGCTAAGATCCTTCTTCCATCTCAGTTCTAGAGAAGCTTCTCTCTCAGGAGAATCCCTTCTTCTTGGAGAATTTATTCTAGCTGGAGAACCTCTTCTTCCCTTCCTAGTGTGGGATGCAAGGGCCTAGTTTTCATCACTGCTACTCTTCACCATACCATCCATATCATCCTTGGACACCAACCGATTCTCCTCCTGGATACAATTAGTCCATAATTTATCAAATTTCGGTAACTTGTCTTATGCACAGATCCCCTACACGAATGGTTCCCATGACCTAGGAATACCTCTCAATGCCACATTCACCAAGTCAACATCTTCCACCTTATCACCGATGGCCATAAGTTGATCTCGGATATGTGTAATCTTCATAAGATAGTTCACAATCGTGTCCTCACTAAACATCCTAACAACTTGAAGTTGATGCTTCAAATGCAAATTCCTGCTTGTATTCTCATTCTGGTATAGACCTACTAGAGAATCATACATCTCCTTGGAAGATGTCTTCTCAGCAATGTAAGGGATCAGGTGATCCTTCACAGATTCTAGCAACACTCACTTGGCCTTCACTCCCCTCTTTTTTTGGAATTCCAAATCTATTGGATCAGTCGGGCTATGGACCACATCCTCAACATATTCTTTGAGATCATTCTCCTCCAACAAGATAAGAACCCTATCCTTCCAATATTGAAAGTTTGTTTCCCCTTCCAACTTGTCCTCAAGCTTCAATGTGTTCACTATCTTGACCAGCTGAGAGAAAAGTAATAAATATGAAACCAATTGTAGCGTCTATGTGTCTCAAAGATGATCCCCTTCTCTTCAAATCCCAAGCTTTGATTCCATGTCAATTTTCACATGCAACTCTATGTGACTAATTTTCATATCTGAAAAATTGCTTCCTAGTGATATAACAATAAAATCCCAACTGTTATCATTGAATAATTTTACACTAAAAATTATTGATTGAAATTATATGAAGTGGAAACAAAAAATATCATAGATGAATCATCAACACATATGAAACACAATATTTATGTTCTTATAAGCTTATCAAATTCATAAATCCCGAGGACAAAAACCAACCCTCCCAGCCAATAAAGATATCACCAAATCTGAGGACATCACTTGTCCTTTCAGCCAATACAATTTCATTAAAATATGAGAACAACCTTGTCCTCCTATAACCATACAAATAGGAAAAAAAAAACCTCAACAAATATCCTGGAAATATCTTCTTCCCACGAATCTGCTGCAGACCACTTGTACGACCTGTCGACATCACCCGTCAGCCTATACAGACTTGCACCTCCTCAGAAAGACTTTGTACAGATGTACGTGACTTTTCCCACTACAACCCATGTACGTACATGATTGTTCCCACTTCAACCTGCGTACGTACATGACTGTTCCCATTGAAACCCATGTACATGCACACAATTTTGTATGGACACTTTCGTACAATTCACTCCACTTGTACAGTTTCTTCCTTCTGTGATTGCCTCTCTCTCCCACACGTGTGGTGTGATTTTCCCCGCCGAGAACAGAAAATAAAAAGTCCTCAACCCTAGGACATATTTTCCACCATGCTTAATTTCCCTTTTCTGAAAATAACAAAGCCTCCTAGCACAAGTACATACTCACTTATGCTAACTCCATCCTTACACAATGAGAAAATGTCACAATGACCTCTCTTCTTTATATATAAGTCCAATGAGTGAGTTTAGGCACCCCTTATAAAATCAACAATTAATTAGAATACTTTATTCCTCTTTGTGGGTGTGACACCCCATCACAAGCCCACAAAGCCCATCAACTTTCCCATGAGGCCCTAGCCTCATTTCGGGGCCAATTTCACTAAAACAAAATATTGATCTAGTGCCAATGAATATTCCCACATGCCTGACACCCAAACCTCTTATGGGAATACCTCCCAAGGCTATAATAAACAACAAAAACAACTTGTTTATTGGGGACTTTGACTGATACAAATTCCCCAACTTTTCCCATAGTTCCTTGGTTGTATATTCTTCTGACACATTCTGTAACACCAAATCTCCCAGGCATAGTCGATTGATACTCCTTTCTCTTCTATCCAACTTCTCCCAATATTCTTTCAACAAAACAATAGATTGAATACTATTCGTTTGTGTACTAGGATCCACAATGATATGTTGTCTTTTTTCTACAAGAAGGTCCTCTGGCTTGAGCTTCCATAGATCAAATGTTTTACCATTGAACTTATCAATCTTGATTCTAGAACTGCTTGCCATTCTCTTTCAACACATGAATCACCACTGCAAATCTCCCACTGAACCCAGGTTTATCATAGACCCAAGATAACTTGATCTATCAAGACTGATACAAACCCTTAAAAACAAAGGCATCCCTTTGAAGCCAAAAATGTGCTATGATACCGCATATAAGTTTTAAACCTATGAAGTAAAGAAATGCATACAAGTTCTTAAGAAAAACATAAATTAATCAATGGCTCATACACATAGTACATAATGATTTATGTTGGAAACCCTTAATCGGGAGAAAAACAACCCTCCTTGCTACCACACCTCTCAACTCTTCATTGTATTAATTTCACCATTCACAATACAATATATACAATATTTTAGGTATTTCATAGCTACCAAAACCCTAATCCCTTAATCTGGGATTAATTTAGAAAACCACTAAAAATAGTTAGGTGACGTGATAGTCAGACCCTGTCATCAAATCCGATGCACCCCCCACACACACGCAAAGAATATAAGACATACCCAACATGGATTTTGTTGATCATACTTGGACAATCCCCTACAAAGTTGTTTAAATCACTTGGACCATCCTTGTTGACTTCACTTGCCATTTGGGATATCTCCTTAGGTATCTTGACTGTGGGGTTGACCACATGGATTGCATGAAGTAAGATCCTCTTATTCAACCATATTATTTCTACCTAAAGGAGTTGGGATTCTTTGATTTTGTTAGACTTTTTTTGACTTATCCCAATTAAAATCCCCCCTGGGTTGGAATCTACTACCCCTCTATTTGGATGCTTTTATTCTACATGGCTTGATTCTATTGTTTCAACACTTTAGTTTCTTTGGAAAAAATCACCTCTATCCTTTCCATAGCCTCAACAAGAAATTCCATCATACTGGTGTAGTCTCAGAGGTGTTGAATACTCCTTTCTTTGACTCATTCTTAGAGGAAGAAGCTCTAGAAGTATTAAAGGGTTCGACTTTCAAGGAGAGCATATTTTTATTTATTTTACTTGCATAGTATTTTTCCACCTCTAAAGTAGTAGGGGATTTATCTCTTAATAAGAAACCAAATTTCCCTCCAAAGGCATTTTTATAATGTAATAAGATTGTTTCATCCTTCGGTTTCAGATTAGGAGATAAATCCTTTAACAATTTATTGAACCTTTCGTCAAAGCCCTTAACCATTTCACTATCCTCCTTCTTAATTTCATGAGGTTGTGTGAGCATCAATCTTGCATATTTCCTAACATCCCACCTTTTCATGAAAGCATCATGGAAATAATCCCAATTCATGATACTATTGGGTGGAAAGCTACTATACTGGGCTTTGGCATTTTCTTCTAGGAATAGGAAAAACAATTTCATAACAATATCCTCGTTCTCATTGGGAATTGAATGTTTTACAACACCCTAATAGAAATTTGGAAGGTGTTCCTTAGCAGTGATGACGTTGTTACCCATAAACTTAGGGAACCATTTATTATACTTGTCGGGCATAGCATGAGGAAACCCATTTATTCCATTCATGTTGAGGGGTTTGTAAACATTTTTGACACATGTCTTATCACCCATATTGATTGTTTGTTGGTGACCTATAGAAGGATTCAAATTTACAGGAATATTACTAGAGGAAGATTAAGAAACCTCTCTCCTTCTTTGTCTATAAGTTTTTTTAGGGTCCGAAAGACTCCGATAGAGGGTTGGAACTTCTTGTTGGATACCCTTCGCTAGAAGCTTCCTCGTGTGGAGTCACCGAGTGAGTAATCTAAAGGATAAATTGAAATCCTACTCACCAAAATAAAGTGAAGCTACACTTCAAATGAACCAAGGCATGGAATTTTTCCTAGGAAATGACACCAAAATGTTATCTCTCAAACACTCCCTAAAGGAAACTTTCAACCCTACTGCGAGGGGAAAACCTAAGGATACTATCAAGTGAATCACTACCTATCACCTATGTGATTCACTCCATTATTTATGCTAGGAAAACCAAACCAAGGGGGGAATGTTGTGTGGTCAAGCTAAGTCCTATCAATGTAATTTAGAAATAAGTGAGGACAACGATTAGACACAATACCGCAAAGTATGCTCCTAGTAAATCTAAGTTATCAATAGGAAAACCAGTGAATAAAGGGGCCTTCCGAAAACCAACCCTTGGGAGATGTCAAGTCCCCAAAGAATGTCTAGAAAAGGTGCGAGAGATAGGTACAGTAACATGCTTGCAATTCTCACCTAAGGTGAAAGTACCTTCATGAAGATGGGCACCCTCCCTAGGAGATGAAATGATGATTATGCATCTGCCTCAGGTATCGCGGGTACTTCCTACTTTTAGTCACCTCTGTTTATGTGCTAGGAATGGAAAATATGAATACCACTTCACAATCAATGACTGGGTACAACAATCATAGGTCAGGACCACACATATAGGTAGGGAAACTAAGCCTGCAATTCCAAGAAGTGATTACACCCACGGGGCCTTGCACTTCCAAAATATCCATACATCTAGTATTCCATGGACACCAGAACATGCAGAGAGGGGATATCACCCCACTTGCTCTAAGTGGTACCTCATGCTTAAATCTTATGTGAGAGGAGCTTAGCATTGAGTTAACATCCTTGGCCTATTTTTTACTACCCATTTACGCCTTTTTATTTTAAATGTTTAGTTTATTGAATGAGTCCCCTTCCTTTAGATATTCTTAGAAAAACCAAGGATTGCTCAAGATTAGTATTTAGTTTTTTTTTTTTTTTTAACTTTAGCTCTTCACCTCTTAGCCTTAATGGGTTTATTTATTCATGCTTTCACTTTGAACTTTCCTTTTGACATTTGAGAAATCATACATGACTAGGATGCACTTATTTTATGTGGATGGAATGAATAATACTTGGGAGGTGAAAAGTGGTTATCATGGTTGGGATATGTGTAGAGTTATCTAGCCTAGACACCCAATGGTACAGTTCACCCTAAGAAATGCCACACTTCTAACAAAAAACATGTTCCCCTATGTACTATGAGGCAAGAAATAAAACTGTATAATGTTATGAAATGCCTAAATACAATCATTAGATGTGTACCACTTTATGATGAGCCAATAGGTTATATCATAATGTCCAAATGGGTATTAATACATGAAACATCAAATGAAGTAAATTGAACCATACCATACCCTAGTGCATTTGTCATATGTGGAGTAGGGACAAAAATGACCTACACCACAATTGAGCTATCAGAATCATGTATTGTGGTGGAGATAAAGAAGAAGTATGCCCGAATCTAGCAAATATGAACATGACACCTCATGCAAGTGGAAAAATGACACCCTTGTGAGGATATCCAAAGGTTGTTACCCCTGAGAGGGTGACAAGTACCAACACCTTCCAAAAACAAATGTGCATCGGTTGTAAAAGAGATTTTAAAACCCTAGGAAGGTAATAGTAACTTCCAAAAAATAATTATGCAACAAAAAGGAGAGTACATTAGTTGTAGAAGAGGGTTTTCAACCCAAGGAAAAACCTTAAAAAAAAGTGATCCAATAAACACTATTTTTGTAACTGTAAGGGAAATGTTATTATCCTAAAATATTTGGATCAACTACAAAAAAATGAGTGAAAATAATGACCTTGAAATATTTCTTCCACAATAATAAAACAATAATGATGACACTTGCAAAAATCCTTGGATCAAGTGCTAAATCGAGTGAGTGAGGTTGAAATTCACTCCGAGACCATGTTGAGGTTAACAAGTGTTAGCAAGAGAATTGAATAGAACCAAAACCAACACAAATTCCATATTGAAAAAATAAATAGACGACACTAGGGTAACCAAGAGAGGTGAATCCTTAGAGAGAGGATAAACCCTAACACAATTGCACTAGAGAGAGGAATAACCCAAGCATATGATAGACCAAACCAAGAACAAGAGAACATGATGCTTTATGATTCTCTTAGGCTAAATCACTTGTATAAGAATGAGTGATCACAATGTGTTAAAATGCAAATAAGAACAAGAGAACACGATGCTTTATGATTCTCTTAGGCTAAATCACTTGTATAAGAATGAGTGATCACAATGTGTTAAAATGAAAATAAGATTTATGTATTTATAAATAATGAAAGTAGTAGCACATTGTACACTTTCCCCAAGGAGGGGTTATGGACTACAATGAATTGATTAACCAAACCAAGAAATATAATATAAAAGAACAAATAATGTAGATGGAGGTCAAATGTAAAAAATACACCCTTAATTCTAACATGTTACACCCTCTCTCTTGGTTCAAGTTGTCCTTCAAAACATCAACCTAGCAAACTAGGTTAAGTGGCTACTCCTCCCACCTTCCAATTTTTTTTTGCATTCCCTTTCTCTGTAGTCAGCGTTCAATCTTCATGCAACATCTTCTCACTTTCTCAATATTCTAAAGCTACCAATTAATATTGTCTTCTCATCTTTTCTTGACCAACATTATTCCCACCCAATATCAGAATTGCATAATATTAGAGCACATAACTATAAAATATGGAAGCAAATCCAAGTTCATGGAAGCATCCAAATAAAAATTCCACAACTCCAATGAACCAACTCTTTCCCAATTAGTTGTGTCAAGTGAAAATATACCTAGTAATATCTCTCATGTCGGGGTTGATCCCACACAATTCTATTCAAATTTTCTATCCTATTTGAGTTGCTTTACACAACTTTTCCCATCATTCTTATCCAACATGTTGAAGTTGTCTACACTACATCTACCCAACATCTTCTAACTAACGAGAGTCACCTTCTTCATACAAAGGGTTTGATTTCATCTTTGTCCTTGTGAAAAATATACTTTTATGTGGATCTTCTACAACATCTACCCAAAATACCACTAGTGTTTTAGCTTCCTCCTTTCTAACTCTACCCAATAGTAACTTTTCCTTGAGATATCCCTCTTCCTTCTCGACAACTCCACTCATCAATCTCACCCTTCATTGGAATTTCCAGCCATACATAAGTTGTGAAACCAACTATAATACCACTTAATGTAGCAACACATTGAAACATATTCAATGTGACATCAATATTGTTATGAAACCCACGTGCCTCTCAACAATTACACATCCATCTCATGCACAAAGAGATGACTTGTAGTCATTTCCTCATCTAATGGCATACTAATATGTGGATTCATTATGCAACATCATTCTTGTTTACATAGGATTTTATATTCTCATGTATAAGCATCAAGATACCACATCAATTCTTCCATATGACTCCTCTTAGCGTTCAACGACATGCTCGAGTCTTCCACAATCAAGCTCTTGATTCCTTCTTACAACATATGATTAACTATCTTGCAACCTCAATTATAACTCATTGTTAGCGCATGCATCCTCCATGGAAATCTTTGGCATGCATACATAGAGACCCTGAAATTCCAAAGATTGAATGCATCATCACGATCAACATCATTAAAATACCAAAACTATTTGCAGACACTATCGATATTTCAGGTTACTTAGTGATCAAATCCATAAACAAATGCATAATACTTATCATAAAAAGAACCCTTCAAAGCATTGAAATCCATTGTGAAGGTCAAATTGTATTCCTTCATATTCAAGTGTACATGCTTCATGGTATACAATTATTTATATATATCAACATGATTCCTTATCCTTCAAGACATTCCTCTCACAAACATGATATTTGATTATTAAATAAATAATATTTTATTTGCTCTTTAAAAAATTAATTTTTTTCCAACAAAATTTTAAATATAATTTATTTTATAGTAATTCAAAATCAATACATAGTAACAATATGCAATGTTTTTCCTCGCCAAAACACATAGTCCATATTTTTTCATGGGTCTCTTATTTGATAAATTCAAGGGCTAAAGAATGAGAGAGAATGACATAGTTTCCCAAATTAGCATCCACCATACAAACAAAACCATTCATGGAGTCTCTCGAGTCTTCCACATGATACTTTCTAAGTATTCCATTATGTAAGATCATTGCCAGTTTCCCCTCATAAGAAGGGTGTAGCATAAGACAAGTGCGTTTGTAGAGTACCACCTAAATCATGAGAAAATTTTCTTGATAACAATGTACCCCATGAATCAGGCACATCAATCACCACCATGTCCATCAAAATTCTAATGTTAGGTTCAACCACCAGATAGACAAGTAAGTTCTTAATGACACCATAGACCTTAACCTCCCTAGCATCCATTGCACAAACATTTCTATAAGGTCTTGTTGTCTTAAATCCAAGGTGTTGCATAACACCTAGAGGCATGACATTGGTGTAATCCCTAGTGTCCAACATACAATTGTGAAGAATCAACTCATTCACACCTAAGGAAATGAATAATGGGTCATGTTTCCCATCGAAACCTCCCTTATCAGTGGTTTTAAGGACTATAGGTTGATCTTGGGAAGAATCATCATTAGTGTTAACAAAATACAAAGCCCTTCCAACTTTCATTTTAAGTGAAGGAAATTTTCATAAGCTCAATGAAAGGAACAGTTATGAGACTTGGAAATATAAATATCCAAATCTATATTGATTTCATCATGAGGTGTTTGTGAAGTTGATCCACCATATTGAGTTCATGTGGGTTGGATAGGTTGCTTCCTTCTTAGAATCTCCTTAGGCACTTCTTGACTAGGTTTTTGACTTGGGGGATCTTGGGGTTGAGATTTTTTTTTACCCCTTCTTTGGTAGGTTATCCAATCCCTCTCCCTAAGCGTTCATCTAATCTCTTTTGGTGATGGTTTAGGCTGATTCAATCTCTCAACGACAGCTTGGTCAACCTCATGAATGTTGTTGATCATACTTGGATAATCCCCTTACAAATTTGTTTAAATCACTTGGACCATCCTTGTTGACTCCACTTCCCATTTACGTGATATCCTTAGCATACATGAAAGTATATTGACTATGGGTTTGACCACATGGATTGCAACAAGTAATATCCTCTCGTTCAACCATATTATTGCTACCTAAAGGAGTTAGGATTCTCTTATTTTGTTGGACTTGTTTTGACTTATCCCAATTAAAATTCCCCCCTAGGTCAGAATCTATTATGCCTCTCTATTTGGACGATTTTATTATGCATGGTTTGATTACGTTGTTTCAACACTTTGGTTTCCTTGGAAAAAATCACCTCAATCCTTTTCATAGTGTCATCAAGGAATTCCATCATATATGAGGTAATCTTGGTGGTGTCGACTACTCCTTTATTTGATGCATTCTTAGAGGAAGAAGCTCTAGAAGTATTAAAGGGTTTGTCTTTCAAGGAGAGAAAATTTTCTTTGATTTTACTTGCATACTCTTTTTCCACCTCTAAAGTAATAGGGGATTTATCTCTTAATAAGAAACCAAATTTCCCTTCAAAGGCATTTGTATAATGTAATAAGATTGTTTCATCACTCAGTTTTGTTGGGTATGTGTTATATTATTTGCAAGATTGGTCTCATGTATTGTACACTGATATGGGAGACTTGGGGGGTAGGGAGGGGGGCATGGCGCCCCCCTTGTAAGGGGTTCAAGGGCGGTAGCCATCAAAATTGTTTTTTGGTAGTTTTTGCATTTGTTTTTTTGCGTTGTTTCAACACATGGTTTTTTGCCAATGGTTTTCTAATTCTGGTTAAGGAATTAGGGTTGTTGACTAATCTAGGTCAATGGATTAGGGGTATGGATGCTACAGGATCCTATATGTATATTATATTGTAAACAATGAATATGATGAATATAATATTAGAGGTGTGGCTCTAAACAAGTTGCTAGTTTTCCCGGTTTTGGGTTTCCAGGGTAAAATCTCTATGTAATGTGTGTGTGTGTGTGTCATTGTATATTTTATGTTTTTGTTGAGAATATATTTGTAGTAAATAATTGTACAAGGTTAAAATCTACATTTTGTATCAAAGAAATTATTGGCTTCAGGGAGAGGCCTTTGTTGCTAAGGGTTTGGCTTGGGTCTATGATAAGTCTTGTTATAGTGGGAGATCTGTGGTATTGATTCTTCAGATGAAAAGAAATGGCGAGTAGTTCGAAAATAGAGATAGATAAATTTAATGGGCAAAGTTTTGAGTTGTGGAAGCTCAATATGGAATATTTGTTGGTGGAAAAAGATCAATGGATCATAGTGGATCCAAGTAATGCACCTACAAGAACGTCAACAAAATATTGGAAAAATTTGGATTGGAAGGCAAAGAGCACAATCTGGTTGTGTCTCTCAGATTTAGTATTACTAAATGTGTCAGGGGAAGCTACAACCAAGGAATTATGGGATAAGTTGGGGACTTTGTATCAGTCTAAGTCCCTAGTAAACAAATTGT
>SNQJ01S0272166.1:4308-15943 GCA_010110895.2 Picea sitchensis | reverse complement strand
CATTTATTATATCTAATTACCCATTTATTATATCTAACTACCATAGTGGGTATTATTTAATAATATAGTGGACCTAGTCCACCTTACATTGAATGACCTCCACTATTATCACTATGGGCCCTCTAGGCCCCCCCACTACCTCTATAGCTACCTTACACAAAGGGTGCTATGAATGGGACAAGTCATGTGGGTGAGAGTGCTACTGGGTGAAAATACCTAAAATACAATAGAGGTGTCAGTACTGTAGAGCCGAAGATGGGGATCTTAAAGGAAAATGTCAGAGGGTGTGACTGGAGAAACAATTGAGATTTAGAGGGAATGATTACATGCCAGTGTGGATTATATACCTGAAGGGGTGGCACCGATGTATGATGACCAAGTACCTGCACACATGAAAAACAAAATACCCGACGTGAACAATATCTGAAGAGAATCATACGAGCATTTATTTGATAATTTTGAACATGAGCATGCGTACCCCGATTTTTCATCTACATACCACTTGGCTGATGGGCCAGTGAGTGTGTGTTGAAATAATCATAGTCGGATGGAATCATCCATAATGTTATTGGAAGAGCACCATAAGTGGAAAGTCATGACATGGTTGGCAGGGTTATCTCCTGCCTTTCCTTGAAACTTGGGGCTATCTGAAGGTAGTTTGGTAGGCATTGCAGGCCATGTGGGGTCATGCAATATAGGATCATTTGTGAGTTTTCTTAGATCTGGTATGTTAAGAGAGGCCAAATATGGCATCTGTAGTGGTGGCGGAGGATTAGTTCCAGTCATGGTGTGAGTGGTTTGCGAACCTGACCCTTGAGGGGGGCTAGGTGGGTTGGTACTTCCACCTTGAGAGGGAGTTGGCCCCTCGCTTCCATGTAAAGGAGAACGAGTGGTCAATGGACCTTGGGAATTGGACCCAAGTAAGGTGGAACCAAGAAAAGATGATCCTAAGACAGTGGCACTGACAGGAGTGTGAAAAGGTGGAGCCGATGAGTTTGCTAGACTAGTAACTCCCCCTAGGATAGGGGGAAGGTTTAGCAAGCGTCTGGAATGACGGGGGTTCTGTGGGTCCCCTATGATATTCCTCTAGCTGAGTGGATGTGTGCAAATGGTGGTGAGAGTAAAAATAAACAAGAGCGTTTGCTGCAATTTTTGAACTTTACACAATACATAGTTAAATCAAAATGTAATCAGAAGTGCATCATACATAAAGTGTTTTGATAAAGAAGCATATATGTGGATAAGTGGGTTTTGTCCGTGTGGGGGATCAAAAGAAAAAAAATGTTCGTGTCCTAAAAGACGTAACGTCCTTCCTCTCAAATAGCACTCGACCTTCCAATAGTACTCAACAATGGGGTCTGAAGTCACCGGAAGAGAGACTAGTGAAGGATGAAGTAATCAGTTATAATGAGGGGTAAAGGGGGCATATCCCGAAAGAACTGGCGATATTTCCCAATAGCCACACAAAATCTGATCAAGGTGCAATTGCAGCCCACAATTGCCACCTGGGTAGATGTCGTAAAATTTGGTCACTAGGTACCTCGGTCAAAGTGCAACATTTAGATTTTTGGCCTAAGAAATGGGTCACGGGCTGGATCCCATCCAAGAGGTGGGTGCCTCAAGGGGGGATGCACAGAACAACCGGAACTCGGCCTTCAACCCTTCAGGGGTATCTCCTTGCCTTATGGTGTTAGGAACACTTGACTTAGAGGATTTTAAAGTTCCCTATTTGACAACTGCTATTGTTTTGAAAATGTGAGAACCAGATAACGGGGAGTTATTTGGATGCATATCCCCGAAATCCTACCTAGACTAAAAGATTTCTTTTGGCACCTCTTGTGGAGGAAAACTTAGTGAGTTTTTAGAAAAAAATTAGATGTGGTTGTTTGAGAGATTGGGGGTGTGAACCAATCTCGTTGAAATTAAATGGGAGTGGATAGTTTCATCAAGAAAAGGGTGGGGTGTTTCAGAATCCCTTTGGAGGAAACTTACTTTGACGTCCACATTTCAAGATGAAAGCTATGTGAGTGATAAGTGACTTTTGTGTGTGAATGAGTGAAAGTGTGCCAATGTTTTAATGAATTAGGTGTCACCTTGCTACATGTGGACTTCCCTTGGTCCTTACAAGTGTTGATTACCTAATTAACTAAATGCTTTTGGTACAACCTTCCATAATTCAAAAGACTTTAGGAAGCTAGCATCTGGACATGTGGGTCCTTTACTATTCCTTTAACTCCCTATTGTGATTTAATCTAAGAAAGCTTTGAAACTATCCTAGATTGTGATCATGTGGGCATGTATGGGCCCATTACAAAACATTTAAACTTCCCTAGTGATTTAATCTAAGAAAGTAAATTTCAACAATATCCTATCTTTGTAGCATGTGGGCATGTATGGGCCCGTTACAATATTAAGATGTGTTTGAAAAATAAACTAAGAGGAGTCCTGAGGGGGCTGTTGTCCTCTCCTAAAGGTTTTAGTCTTTTTTAAAGGAGATGAAATTGGCTTACAACCTTTTTCTGATTCTCAAGGTCGCTTTGAAGTGCGAGAGAAGAACATACTAAACGACTGTTATCCAACTTTTGGTCCTAATGCAAGCTTTATGTGATTACAAATTATTCCAACTTATATATTTAGTCAAAGCAAGCCATCCATGTGGCAAAATGAAAGCAAAAGAGGAAATAATGATTTTAAACCTCTTAAGTGCCTATGTGTTTTGACTAATCCCTTTATATGAAGAGGGAACTAAGTGTGGTGTAGATTACAATATGCATGAAATCACTTTTGAGAAGGCTAGGGGCCTTCCCCAAATCACAAAAAACCTTACAATGTGTATTTTTCTGCACAGGTACATGGGTCTCAGAGTAGACAGAGGCGCACTGAGTGTCTGTGCACAGATCGAAATAGGCTTTTGGGTGCAGGTGCACAGAACAACACTGTGATTTTGGCGGATGTGCACACGATGCACAACTGTGGGCCAATAAACCCGTGCACAACTGACACACGGTCGTGAAGAAAATTTTGGATGCAATTCTCTCAATTCAACTTTGAATTAGATGTTTTGCAGGTCGTCTTGGGCCGGTTAAGGTACCTGTAGCTTAAATAAACCAAAAGAAGAGCTATAAAAACCCAAATGGGGAAGGAAATTGATAGCTTTCCCCAGTGGAGTCGCCAACCTGTTGCGCCTCTTTTGTCACCAAGAAGAAAGAGGACTTTGGGTCCCTTGTTCCTCCAAGGGAGGGCTCTTGGACCCCCACAACTAAGCTCTTCTTAAAACTTTGAAACTTGAAAGAAATGGTGAAAAAATCCCAAGCTAATCCACTCAAGAGGTGAGATGGATTGCCTAAATGTAATGGTGCTAGTATGCTCTTGATGAGAATAGAGGATTCCTCAAGAGAATAGTATCATAACTTTGCTAATGAATTCCTTGAAAATGAAGTGCACCCATGGACTTGTTTTATAGCACCTCTTTGAGGTATTGTGAAACCAACTTATAGTGTGAAAAGAGGCTATTTAGGGCATTTTTAGGTCTTTGACCAGCCACCCAGTCAGATCCAGCCGAGATTTGGATGTCAAATCTACTTGTAAGCTGAACCATAAGTGGGTGGGAGGTCGACCACTCTCATAAATGCACCGTTCTCAGATGTGTGCGGCTTTTAGCGACCATAGTCGCGCATTGTGCGCATGTGCGCTTTTCGTGCGTTTCTGGATTGCGCATGTGCGCGCGTGCCCTGTGTAGTCATAGCGTATTTTAATTTTATCCCTAGTTGTATAGTTTTTGGACCTTTTGGAAATGCTTTTTGGTAATTTTGGTCAATGGGTGACCTCATAACTGTTTGAAGATGCTGGATTATTGTAAGCATTTGCGGATGAAATTTCAGTGATAACAACCCACATAACCCCCGTCGTTCCAGACGCTTGCTAAATCTCCCTCCTATTCTAGGGGGAGTTCCTAGTCTTGCCAACTCATCGGCTCCACATTCTCACCCTCATGTGAGTGCCACTGTCTTGGGATCAGCTTTGCTTGGTTCCACTTTACTTGGGTCCAATTCCCAAGGTCCACCTTCCACTCGCTCTCCTTTACACGGAAGCGGGGGGCCAACTTCCTCTCAAGGGGGAAGTACAAACCCACCTAGTCGCCTCCAAGGGTCAGGTACTCAGAACACTCACAATATGGCCGGAACTAATCCCACGCCACCAACCCATATGCCATATTTAGCTTCCCTCAACATATCAGATCTGACTACACTCACTAAGGATCCCATATTGCACAACCCCACATGGCCCGCAATGCCTACCAAACTCCCTTTAGACATCCCCAAGTTTGAAGGAAAAGCAGGAGATGATCCTGCCAACCATATCATGACATTTCACCTATGGTGTTCTCTAAACAACATCATGGACGATTCCATCCGATTGAGGTTATTTCAATGTACACTCATTGGCCCATCCGCCAAATGGTATGTCGAAGAAAAATCTGGGTCCCACGCGACTTTTGAATCCTTGGCCAAAGCATTTTTTACCTTCTTTCAATTACCCGTTCGTTATGACAATGGCCTTGAACTACTCTCAGATTTCAAACAAATCGCCTCTACACATATTGTTGACCACATCCACGAATGGAATCGGCAACGTAGCCTCTGCAAAGTTGACGCTACCCTTCAACAGTGTCTCAATTGGTTCCTCAAATCACTTATTTCCCTCCTTGCCAAAGATGTGGTCGCCACCTTCCCCCAGACTGAAGAAGAAGCCATTAGCAAGACCCAACAGTTCGAACTCATCTACGCCTAATCTGGATACCTATGCATGGTGGACGCCTCAAGACCCATGCCATTTGACCAAGATAAACCTGGGATGTCTCACTCAACAGACGGGTTGATTGGTAACACTACACACCACAACCCACCACCTCAACAACCACTCATGTATGGCACACCTCAATATCCACCGACATATGGAGGAATCCCTTATTATCCTCCCCCTTATCAACAACCATACCTTGTTTCCCTACCTCCACCCATAAGTGGACCCTCGTCGGCACCCCTAAACCACCCACCTATCCAACCAAGTGTCGGTACTCCCTCTACCTCGGCCTATACCCTAAGCACTAGTGAAAGCGCCACGCCCTCCTATGTACCTTATGGAGCATCGCCTCAACATAATCCGTACTTTCCATTTTCTGGCCCCCCACCGCCTATGCCTGCACCACAAGGACCACCACACAATGGGGTTAATTTTGTTCAACCCTCTCCCATTCAACAATATCAAAATTTTGAACAGCTGAACACGACAAATCCACCCCATCAATTGAACAATACCAGAAAGAAAGGAAAAAATCAGAACAATAATAATACGGGACCAGGAGGAAACCAAAACCAACCCCAGCAGACCCAGTCTGCCCGGGGCAACCAAAACCAGGGGAATCAAAATCCCCAAGGGGGAAACAACAACAAACATCAAGGAAGGAACAAAAACAATGTTAGGACCACCTTCTCTTGTGCCCTTTGCAGTGATTTTGGTCACTATACTCACCATTTCCCCCAAATCGCTGAATTTAAGCGGATGAAAGATTATGTGAATGGACCACGTCCTTCAATACTGTCTGCACCTCAGCAGGCCCCACAACCATATGTGCAACAACCCCCCCCCAACTGTACTACAAAACCCCATCCCACACCAAGGGGTCATAAATACCCAACCAGACATGCAGCCTACCCCACCGCAGTTGGGACAGTATCCCAATACGGGCACCTCTGTCGATCGCACTATCCTCCTTACCACTGAGGAAGAAGTCCTTCTGCAAACATGAATTTGTCAGTATAGAACACCCCCTGAATCTTCTCCCACCACCTCAAAAGCAATTCCAATCAAAATCGGACCCCCTCTCATAATTCCTCGCCCTAATACTGAAACCCCCCTTCGTATTCCTCGCATCCCATTACGCAAAAATGTCCACAATCCTCAAGCTAGGGCAGCTCATAATTATAGTTTGGTCGACAACTTGGCACAATCTTCAGCTGCCATGTCAGTCTTAGAAGTCCTTCAAACTTGTCCCACCCAGTGGAAGTCCTTACTTTCCACCCTGGGAGCAGTCGACCTTGCCGATACCCGACTCATCACATTTGACCTCGACAGCGGAGAATCTTTCCTCCCCACTCTTATTGCTTTTCAAATCCCTGTAAAAGTTCGGAATAATACAGTTCATTGATGTATCATTGATGAAGGCACATCCACCTGTATCATGTCCAAATTCGTATGGCATAAACTTGGTTCCCCCCAACTCATACCATCTACCATTACCTTAAGAGCCTACGATGGCAGACCCTCATCCCCCGAAGGACTCTTCCAAAATGTCCCTGTCAAGCTCGGGGGAAAAACCATTCTGATTGACATTGAGGTTATTGATGCCCTGCTCGACTACAATGTCTTGTTTGGTCATAGCTACATGTATGCTATGAATTTCGTTGCCTCTTCTGTGTTTTGAACCATGATGTTTCCCCATAATGGAAAGATCATTACCATCGATCAAGTATCACATTATGAGCCTAAATTTTCACCCAACATCGATAACATCCTCCCTCTTATCCACACTAATCCTAATGTCTATCCACTCATTGAGATGGGCCCCGGAATCTTCAAAGACCCATCCTTGCTAAGGACATACAACGGAGCACCATCGCTCCTCCATCCCTCAACACAAGTATGTGTCATATCCTCCAACAAAACGACAATCGAAACTAACCTCCCTCCCACCGAGGCCTCTTTCATCCCTGACGTCCCACTAGTCATAGAACTTCTCCCTCAGTAATCCCCTGGAACTAATTCAGCTCGACCCATTCCTGATCTTCCCCAAGGCCAGATCCCAGTTTGGGAAATATTCCCCCAAGCCATTACCCAAATCCCCTTTTTTTACCCCCCACCAGGTGTACAAGATTTTCAGGTCGCTTCAACGCTTACCCTTCCTAATATGGTTGTGGCAATGCCAGTTTTGTATTTACATCCACCTGATATGGTTCCTCAACCATCCCTCCCTCCCCAAACAAAAGGAATCCCGATGCAGATTCCCATACTCACTCCCACCATACCCCCTACACCCCGACTCACTAACCCCCCTGCTACAGATGGGGGTAGGTGAAAGAAGAAGGATCCCACAACTCCACTTCCCCCACGCATCCAACCTCCTTGCATGCTATGTGAGAAAGATGGACACCCCACCAACAAATGCCCATCTCTCCCTGAGTTACGTAATCTCATCTAACTCCCTCGAGCACCACCACCTCTCGTCGCTTCCTCCAGTATTGCTTCCATCTCATAGAACACAAGTAACAAAGGATTGCAAACCAAATTTGCATGCGCCATCTATTCAGAATATAGCCATTACACACACCACTGTCTAGCATTACCTCAATTCCGACAGACACTAACAGCTATACGCCAGAGCTTTCAACAAACACCCACCCCAACTCATGTCACGGACATCCATTATGTCACAACCTCAGTCAATGAATGCATAAGATGTCCTTTCTATTTATGCAAATCACTTGATCATTTCACATATCAATGTCCTATGATCATTCAATACAGGCGTCGTCAACTGGCTACTATTCAAAATCATACCCCCCCTTCTCCAACAGACCCGATACATACCCTTACCCCATCAATTGATATGGTTGATATCTTCCCACCAGAACCTGAGGCACTCCCTTCTCCCCCATGGTTCCTAGATGATCTATATGAGGAGTTACCCCCAAATCCACCCAATTCTCCAATTCATTTCCCCATAAACATTCTACGCCCGACTACCATTTTTAACCCACAATATCTGGATATTTGGTTTATGTTGAGTGAACCATCACAATCCCCCTCCATCAATCCCCCTACGTCTTTATCAGAAGGAGACAACACCACATTGATAGTCACTGAGGTCACTGCTCTCAATCCCCTGTATTCACGCCAGTTTCATTGTGATGAAGATATCCTCGAGGAGTTAACTACCCCCGATTGCCCATGGGATGCACTCCACCATAGAGCGCTCTTTCTTTCACATGAAGCCTTCACGCCTCCTAACCAACACCCCATATACGTAGTCAAAACCAAATATTTTCTTCCATCAGGGCATATAGATTGGTTCAATAACCCTATCCCTTCCCTCAACGCTTTCGAGGAAGGTAATATGGCCAATATATCCCCAACATCAAAATAGATATTTCCATAAAATATGGAATTATCAAGGAAATCACCATTGGCGCTACATGTTCTCCAGAAGAACTCACCGCCTACAAAGCCCTCTTCTAGGAATACCGGGACATTTTTGCCTTGTCACACACAGAGATGCCTGGCCTTGATCCCTCTATTGTCTAACATCGCATAGACACCTGGCCTGATATCACACCCATCTGCCAAAAACAACAAACGCTACACCCATCCAAAGAAACAGCCATCAAAGCCGAGATTGACAAACTACGTGCTGTAGGGTTCATTTACCCCATAGCCTATACGTCATGGGTCTCCAACCCTGTCCCTGTTAACAAAAAATAGGGCACTATCCGTGTCTTTATGGACTTTTGCGACCTTAATCATGCCTGTCCCAAAGACAACTTTCCAACACCCTTCATCGACCAAATAATCGATGATTGCACAGGTCACAAGGCTTTGTCCTTCATGGACGGTTTCTCTGGTTACAACCAAATCCAAATTCACCCCGTCGATCAGTACAAAACCGCATTCACGACCCCTTGGGGCACCTTTGCATATCATGTCATGCCATTCGGCCTCAAGAATTTTGGCGCCACTTTCCAACAAGCTATGACATACATTTTTTAGGATCTGGCTCATATCATCCTCACTTACTTAGATGAACTCACCGCTTGATCTAAGAAACACACTTAGCATCTCAATGATCTATGAATCATCTTCCACAGGTGTCATCAGTACAATATCCGCTTCAACCCCCTCAAGTGCATATTATGCGTCACTGCTGGGCACCTTCTTGCGTTCATAGTTTCCCAATGTGGCATTACTGTGGACCCCCTCAAAGTCCAAGCCATCACAAAAATTCCACCTCCACAGAATTTACACCAACTACAGAGCCTTCAAGGCAAAGCCATCTTTTTACGACGCTTTGTCCCAGATTACACTACTCGTGCACATGGCTTCCTTCACTTACTTCGTCACGACATCCCATTTCAATGGGATAAACATGTCCAAACTACTTTTGATGATTTCAAAGCGACTTTATCTAACACCCCGCTGATTAGTCCACCTGACTATAACTGCGATTATCTCCTCTACATATCAGCCTCAACCTTTTCAGTAGTGGGAGTGCTCATCCAAATAGGGGATGACGCCCGTGAGCATGTGATTTACTACATTAGTAAAAACCTTTCAGGAACACCCTTGAAGTACAATCATGAAGAAAAGATAGCCCTCACAGTCTAGAAACTACGCCATTACATTCTGCTTCGAACTACCAAAGTCATCGTATATTCCAACCCCATGCAATACTTGCTCAGTCGTCGACAAATTAACGAAAAATTTGCTTGATGGATCGTCATCCTTCAGGAATATGATCTCGAATTTTCAACACCCAAGAGCAAGAAATCTCTCATCCTCGCCGAACTTATCACGGCTTTTCCCTCTAACACTACCAGTCCATTGGTCAATACCAACCTCCCTGATGAACATCTTTTTTTTATCCCCTCAAATGACCTTTGGTATGGCGATCTTCTTATCTATTTCCGAACACAAAAATTCGGAAACCACCTCTCTAGAGATGATTGTCGACGTATTTATCACCAGGCACCTCGCTACCTCCTCATCGGGGACATCTTATATCGGTGAGGAGTAGACACCATACTCCGTCGATGCTTAACCATTGACGAGGCCGACAAAGTCTTGAACGACTGCCACATCGGTGCTTGCAGAGACCATCTCTCAGGGTTGTCCACCTCTTATAAAATCATCCACGCAGGTTACTTTTGGCCTACATTATTTCACGATTGTGTCCATGTTGTGAAACAATGTGATAAATGCCATCTTTATGCCAATAAAGCACGTGCACCACCTGCTCTTCTACACCCAGTCATCACCACTTGTCCCTTTTGTAAATGGGGCATCGACTTCATGACTTGCAACCCTACATCCAAGAATAGACACAAATACATAGTCGTTGCAATTGATTACTTTACCAAGTGGGCTGAAGCCATGCCTACCTTCAACAACATCGCTGACACAGCAGGGCATTTTTTCTTTAACCACGTCATATCCCACTTTGGAGTACCACTGCAACTAGTCTCTGATCACAGGAAACATTTCGAGAATGAGGTTTTCATGGAACTCTCATCCCGGTTAGGCTTCTCCCACGATTTTGCCTCACCATACTACCCTCAGTCCAACAGACAGGTAGAAGTAGTTAACAAGGTCTTAAAAACCATGTTGCAACTCATGTTTAACAAACATAAAACCAATTGGCATCATATGTTATTTACCGTGCTCTGGGCTTATCGCACAACAATCAAAATTGTCACTAGTTTCACACCTTTTCATCTAGTCCATGGGGTCAAGGCCACTCTTCCCATCGAGTGAGAAATTTCCACCTTACGCACCACTATTGAGCTATTACCCAACACTGCCCCAATAGAGCAGCATTTGCTGAACTTAGAATCCCTGAATGAAGATCGTCAATCTTCATTAGAGAACGATGAAGCATCCAAAACACGATCAAAGGCCACCTTTGATCGCTATGTCAACCTTCACTCATTTAACGAAGGAGACCTCATCCTCCCTTACAATATCACTCACGATACCCTTGGCCATGGAAAATTCGAGTTCATGTGGCATGGACCATACATCATCCAACATTGCCTCACTAAAGTCGCATACATCTTGGCCTCCCCCGAAGGCCATCCTCTCAAGGAACCTGTCAACGGGTTGTACTTAAACTTTTTTTACGCCTGAGCATAGCTATACTACACTAGGCTTTTTCTTTTTTGTATGTCTTTTGTAGAGTTTTTAGTCTTCTTTTATCCATAGCTCCCTTCTAATCTATCACTCGTGTTATTGACAGATACCACCTCCATGGGCCTACCACATCGGTTGCACCGACGGAGCTAGCCGTTGGACATAGAATCTCGCTTCGACTGCTTGGGCCCTCTATTTGCCTTCACATGACCTGCTCCACACCAGCGGCATATGTTTAGGCTAAGCCACCAACAATCAAGCAGAGTACATCGCCGTCATTGGTCTCCTCATTTAGGCCAATCATTGCCATATTCATCACCTTAGCGTCTTATTAGATTCCCAACTTGTCGTCCTCCAGCTGAACAATGTATATCGTGTCCATGATCCTTTCCTCTTTCGCAAATACCTGCAGGTTAGACTTATATCTCGATATTTTGATTCCATTACATTTACACATATCCCAAGACAATTCAATCAAATAACAGATAACATGGCTAACATTATACTAGATTGGCATATATCACATTAAGACATCTTCACATACACATAAGCCATCAGAAGTTTGTCACAACATATAGATTAGACATCATCCACTACATCAAAAAATCATCAGCAACAAACACATCACACATGTACACAAAGACCCAAAAATGTATATCCATATATATATATATAT
>SNQJ01S0272165.1:0-11635 GCA_010110895.2 Picea sitchensis | reverse complement strand
CTTTGCTACTAACCGAGCTTTGTATTTCTCCACAGTTTTTCCTTCTGCATTAAGCTTCTTTTTAAATACCCATTTCCTGCCAATTCTTCTAGTCGACAACGCCACTAGATCCCATGCCTCATTCTTATCCAAAGCTGCCATTTCTTCATCCATGGCCCTTTTCCAGATATTTCCATCCTCTAAATCCACTGCATCCCTGACAATTCTAGGATCATCATTAGTAATAGACAAAGAAAAATTTGAACAAAAATCAAATGGAGTATACCTTTCTGGTAGCCTTATTTCTCGAACTGATCTCCTCAATTCTGGAGTATGATGATCTTCTTCTTCTTCTGATTCGTGTTCTTCTGTAGAGTCTGACTCGTCATCCTTTAAATCAAACTCTATTTTCTCTGGTTCTTCCTTACTTGGTAGGACTTTCTGTTTAACAACATCCTTCAATTCTCTAAATACCAAATCTCAACTATACACTACCTTCTTAGTTTCTGGGTTCCAAAGCTTATAACCTTTAAGACCATCTTTATGTCCAATAAAGATACACTTTTCAGCCTTCTTATCTAGCTTACTCATGTTTTCCTTTGGAACATGAACATATGCATCACAACCAAATACCTTGAGATGTGTGAGATAAGGTTTCTTACTAGTCCATACCTCTTGTGGAGTCTTTTCATCCAACGCTGATGAGGGTGATATGTTGACCAGGTCACATGCAGTACCCACTACCTCTGCCCAAAATTATTGCCCTAACCTGACACCACTTAGCATGCACCTTGACTTTTCCATCAACGTCATGTTCATTCTTTTTGCAACTCCATTATGTTGGTGTGTATATGGAGTAGCATTCTTCCTTTCTAATAGCACACTTATTACATAATTATTCAAATTCATTCTCATAGAACTCTGCCATTATCTTTCCTCAACACCTTAATTATTTTCTCTGTTTGATTCTCAACAAGAGCCTTAAACTTTTTAAACTTGCCAAAGAATTCACATTTATTCCTAAGGAAATATATCCAAGTGTTCCTCGAGAATTCATCTATAAATGATACACATGACACAGATTTTCCCAATGATGGGACCGATATAGGTCCAAAAACATCACCGTGAACTAGTTGTAAAATTCCTTCTACCCTCGTTGCACCAGAAGGGAATCTTACTTGATTCTTCTTCCCATATACACAATGTTCACAGAAATCAAAATCCAGAGAGAAGCTAGACATACCTTCAACCATACCTTTACTGTGTAGTGGTCAAAGACCCTTCTCTCTGATATGCCCCAGTCTTTGATGCCACAACATAACCTTTTCTCCAGAGACTATAGGAGTTCTTTCTTCTTCAACTCCAATATCAGGAACAAAAAAACTATTACACCCGTCACTAATAGTTCTTCCTTTTATCTTATACAGAGAGTTCCAAACTGAACTCCTTTCAACGACACTATTGCTCCTCGAACCATCCTGCAGGTTTCCTTTTCAAATATTGTTTTTACCCCTACATCGTCCATTTTTATTACAAAAATCAAATTTCTGGCCAAACCTGGGATGTGCATAACACCAGGTAGTGTTCTAATCCTTCCATCTGTAAGCCTCAACTTGAATTTTCCTCGTCCTATGATTCTAGTTGTCAAATCATCACCTAAGAAAACATTACCTCCATCATACCTTTCATATTCACAGAACCACTCCCTGTGGGGAGTCATATGAAAGGATGCACCCGAGTCAACCAACCATGCCTCATGATCTGCATGTGTACTTGAAGAAGCCAAGTACACATCCCCTCCTTCTTCCTTGGAGGTCTTTTCTTCTGTAGAAGGAGATTCTTCAGATACCTTATTTTTCTCAACTTTGGATCTACACTGCTTCTTGTAGTGCCCTTCTTTTCCACATTTCCAACATACCTTTACAAACTTTTTGGGAGATTTAGATCTACCCTTATACTTAGATCTCCCACTTGAGAACTTATATCTATTTCTTTCCTGGGAGCGTCCTTTTACAAATAATGCGTCTATGCTCTGTCCTTCCATATTCTTCTGTCTCATCTCCTCTGACAACAAGGACGAGACCACTTCATCAAACTTCAAGGCAGTGGTATTACTACCTATGGCCACAACAAGACTATCCCATGAGTCTGGTAAAGAACATAGTAAACTAATACACTTATCTTCATCTGAAATTTTAATCTCAGCAGATACTAACTGAATTACCACAATATTGAAAGCATTCAACTGATTTTCCACCGAGTCTCCATATCTCATCCTCAGATTATACAACTCCTTTCTTAGGAAAAGTTTATTTACTAGGCACTTAGACTGATTTATACAACTTCCCCAACTTATCCCATAAATACTTGGTTGTAGCTTCCTTTGACACATTCAGTAATATTGAATCTGAGACACATGGTTTGATTGTGCTCTTCGCCTTTTGATCCAACTTTTTCCAGTCATCTGTTGAAGTTCCTGTAGGTGCAGTATCTGGATCTACCACGATCCACTAATATATGTCCACCAATAGATCTTCCATCTTGAGCTTCCACAACTCAAAAAATTTCCCATTAAAATTCTCGATCTCCATTTTTGAATTGCTTGCCATTTCTTTTCACCTGAAAAATCAATACCACAGATCTCCCACTGTAACAAGGATTATCACAGTCCCAAGCCAAACCCTTGAACACAAAGGCATCCCCCTGAAGAAAACAAAGATCTGATACCAAATGTATATTTTAACCTTGTATAATATTTACTGCAAACATATTTTAGTAAAATAACACAAAATATACAATGGCAAATACAAACATTACACATAGATTTTTCTCGTGGAAACCCAAACCAGGAAAACCATCATATTCTATATTCATTCATAGTGATACATTGTTTACAATACAATCTACATATAGGAGCCAATGACATCCAAAACCCTAACCCAATCACTTGGATTAGTCAACAACCCTAATTCTTTAACCAAAAATAGAAAACCATCGACAAAAAACCATGTGCCAAAAAACCGCTAAAAAATGTGACATGTTTCCCGAGGCAAAAAAAAAATCTTGGGGGAACTTCCCCTACACCCCCCTACGCGCCCATCGCAACACAGACACTACTACTCGTGCAAAGAATATAACACATACCCAACAGTAGGGTAGACAAAAATGTTGGATGACGCAAAGATCTTTTCTTGGAAGAGCCACCCGATGGTGTAGGGCTACAGGTGTGGTGTCTTCAACAGGTTCAACCACTTGATGACCTTTGTTGAGATCAAGTTCTTTTGGATTCCACTATCAACAATGAAATGCAGCGGAGCACCCTTCACCCACATCTGCGAGTGAAAAAGGTGTTCACCTTCCTCCGGTTTACTAGGTTCTGCATCAATGATCTACTTACCCTTTTCTGGATCTGATTCAAAGTCAGAACCTGCCTCTAACTCTGAGGCTTTAAGCTCGACCACCAATGACTGCTTCAAGTGAAATTCATCAGTGTTATATCGGGGCCTTTTATGGAATTCACACCACTTCCCAGTGTCTTTCTTCATCTTCTCATTACCCTTCTTTATTTGTGGCTTGGATCAGTTGTCCTAAGGGGTTCCATCCTTGCTCCATCTTTTTTTTTGTGGGCTAGGTTTGCCTTTTCCCTACTTCTGCTATGAGAAATTTTCAAATCAAAACTCCCACTTATTTTATTTAAATTTCTGCTCGATTTTGATAGCATATCGATAAGTCACGCCCAATGATGATATGTCTAGAAACTCCATTTATGTTTGAATGTATCTATGCAGACAACTATGGTAGTTGAGTACCAAATTTCATTTGGATTCTTTGATACCCAGCTTGGTGCACAAGGTATGGAAGATATTTGTGAAATTTTGTACTTTCTAGTCCCTTTCTTGTCTCAATGTGGTCCATCTCGTATATTGGTCATCATAGCTTCCAACAGGGTAGTATTGTTCCTTAATAACATCCGTGAAAGAATCCCAAGTGGGTGCAACCACAAATATTGCAGATTCCTCAGTGGCCTATTGTTGAGAGTAAGTCTCTCACCAATATTTGACATGGGGGACAACATTAAGGAGCGCAAAGGTAATTTTTTCTCTATCAGAAAAATTATGGACCGAAAAATACCCTTCTAGCAGATTCAACCATTTATCTATAACATCTACATCTATCTCTAATTCAAATAAGGGGATATAAAAATTGAATTTTACCTTGAAGGGGGAGGTGCCTCCAAAGTGTCCACTTGATGAAGATGTGTCACATGTTGGCAACCATTGAAGGATCTATGCAAAGTTATCCATCATCTCATTCCTTTGTCACGTGAGGGATTCCTTGAGAAATAGTTTAAAAGGATCTCTTTCTCCATCGTCTCTCTTTTCTTCCACCATGGGAGGTCGTCGTGATCGACAGGGACGATCTTGCAAGGGATCAACTACTTTGAGTCCCAACTCCTTGTACCTTGAACTCATTGGGGACATGCACGAATAAAAAAATAAAGAGCATATTGTTATGATACCACTGATCCAAATTTATAAATGGAACAAATTCAAACACATCTGTATAGCAAAGAAATACACAAAGATACAATAAAACTTGACTTCTATTAATAAAGAGAACATGTTGAAACTGTAAAAATGTAGACTGAAACAAACTTTCTCAAATGGTGGCAACTTATCTCTGAGAAGAGATGCAACGATTGTGCTCATTCACAAGAAGAAGAATACAATGAGGCTCCAAAGGTCTTTTTAACATAAAACATAAATGAGAAAACCCTAAACATCCAAAACCCTCAAACTTACCAAGAAAGTGGGCATGTTGATAAATTTGGATATGTCTAAAACTTATGATAAACAAAGTTGGTAGTACATACATTAAACCTTATTGGCCTTTCGCTTTGCCAAAGAATGAAACGATTGGATCATGACCCTAACCTCCTCAACATTCTTCTCTATTTTGGTCAATGGATTACCACCAACTACATTCTCTCCATCTAGAGGAATTCGACAAGGTGATCATCTTTCTCCCTTTTCGTTCATCCTTATAACATATGTTTTGGGACAAAGGATCAAAGAAATAATGGAGGAAGGTATAATTTTAGGACTTAGTATTCACAGTGTAGATCTTACCACCATGCATCAACAACTCGTGGATGATACTTTGCTCACGAGATCACATACAATACGAGAAGCAATACCTATTAAAAAGTTCTGAATCGGTTCATGGAATCCTCGGGAACAACCATCAACCAAGGTAAGTCCCAAGTTTTCTTTTTTAACATGTAACTACTTGTGCAGAGAAATGTGACTAGGATCCTAGAATTTCGAAAAGAAACCTTCATGACCAAGTATTTTGGTGCTTTGGTGGAAAATGTTATTCGCTATGTCTCCTAGGAAGAGCTTCTATCCAAACTGGAAAATAAGTTGGCCAATTAGACCTCTAAATCCCTCAACTTGGTAGGCAGATTGAATTTAGTAAAATCGGTCCTCCAAGCAATGTCGTTATACTTATTCTTGGTTTTAGCATCTCCCAAGTACATCCTTAAAGCTATAAAAAATATACAGTGGAATTTTCTATGGTGGGGATCCTCCATAGAGCGTAACTGGGCACTAGTAGCATGGGACAAGGTCTTCTTTACCAAGCTTGTTGGGGGGCTTGGCCTAAAAGATCTAGAGATAGTCAGCTTGTCCTTTAGAGCCAATATTTGGTGGCACTAGATCACGGGGGGAAAATACGTATGGGGAAAGCTATGGAGGAAAAAATATGTACATAATGTGTGATATCGAGACCTTGTAAGAATGGAAGGGATCAAAGAAGGCTCAACAATATGGAGTAATGCATGGTATAACATAAAAAATTGTCCAAGATCATTGTTTTTGGGAAGTCTGAGATGGACAATCCACTCTTCTCTGCAATGATTCATGGTAGCAACTACATAGGAGGCCTGAGGACAATAGATGGAAGAATCCCCAATCTATGCTCCATGGTCATGAACATATTAACCAATATTGGGACCAAAATGGCCAAGATTATGGATTGCAACAATGGAAACCAAAGGAATAATGGGTTGATCTGCAGTTGGACTAGGGTTGGAATAGATTCTAGGAAGACATTTAGCAGTGAAGACTTAAAATCAAATAAGGACTAAAAAAAATGACGGTGGCACAAATCCTTAGGAAAATACACAATGAAAGAGGAATATCACTTAGACACTATGCATGACAATATCTCGAAGGAAGGAATTTGGGGAAAAAAATGGACCTAAAACCTCTGGCCTAAGGTATCCACTTTCCTTTGGTTGGCAGCCCGAAGAAATATTCTAGTGTGGGACCAACTATGCAAGCATGGGTATGAGGGACCATCCATATGTGTCCTATGTCAGAAGGAATAAGAAACTAGTGAACACCTCCTCAAATATAGTTGTTCCTTTGCAATTACTCTATGTGGTAAAGGAGTTTCCATATTTAGGAAATCTGATCAAGATCATGGGTGATTTTAAGAACCCCCCTAAATTTATATGTATAATAAGTGGGTGAATCCCCATGACACATAGGAAAAATTGGTCATTTTATGAATAATATAATATGTATATATAATGTTTTGGCAAATATTTTAGTCAATTATATAATCTTGTAAAATCTTGGCGAATATCTCATTGAATTATAAAATCTTGTAAAATCTTGGTGAATGTTTCGTTGAATTATAAAATCTTGTAAAATATTGGCGAATCTTTTACTAAAATATAAAACATTATGAAGTCTTGGTGAATTTTTTGATAAAGTATAAAACTATATATAATAATAGGAAAATATATTCATTAAACTGTAATATACTCATTTTACATGTTTGGAAAAGAAACATAGTTTGTTCCTCCTCCAAACAATGTTGCAAGCATCAGGGGTTGTGTTTGCCAAGGTTCTTATTGTGTTTTCTAGGCTTCACCTATTCACTTCTAAAATAGTTGTGATTTTCCAAGGGGTTGGTGGGTTCAATGGCCACTAGGATTCCAATCCCCTCAAGGCATGTACTTAGAATTGCCACCAAGGGATTCCCCAACTTCCATTAAAAGGATTTCTATGACAAAAATATTGGCAAAGTTTTATCAAAAGGCTTGGTATACCCCACCAATGGCATATAGAGATTTTTATACCTAACAACAATGACACTAGAGCTTTGTATATCACACCAATGAAATGTAGGGCTTCTCTCGGTGTAAAATATTTTCAATTCCATGTTCCCCTTCTATAGGATATTTAAATAAGAATAACTTAATTAATAAAAATGATTCATGATATGTTTACCTAGTTACCCAACCTAAGACCAAATTAGAAATACATTGTTAGAACATATGAATCTATATGTCATATAAATAGCATGCAAACAAGAAGAACAAACATCTATACAAAACAAATCATAGCTTGTCAAATTGCTAAACAACACGTAGAGACTGTCAAAATGCTAAATATATGTACATGATGTAAAAAACATGCTTATGAGAAACTGACAACAAGAAACAACGGTCTTTAAACAAATGTTATAAACAACAACATCTAGGCACAAAAATAGTTAATTCTCAGGTGTCCAATATTAACATTGTCATTGCTAATGATGGAAAATAGATAAAGAAACACACTACTCTTATAAATGATCATGATTATGTTTGTGATCATTTTTAGCAACAAAGTTGTGCAATTCATGAAAGGGACTATTCTAATCCCAAGGCTACAAATATAATAATGAAATCAAGAGAGGCCCTCCCCCTTGGGACATGTGAAACTAATAGCATCTCATCAAAAGGTATTCACATCATCAATGTAATGGAAACGGGGTCGCAAGCAGAAAGGCCAACTGTCAAAGAGATTAATTGTTCTGGGAATTCGCTTTTCAATTCTACTTTTCAATCAAATCATGTTGTGAATGGAAAAAAACTTTAGAGATCAAGAGTTGTTATGAAAACTCGAAATCAATGGAAACAAGAAAACCTCTAATTTTAGGCACAAAATTGGAGGGAGCATCTTCGTAGGTGTAGAAAACATTGTGATCTATTTACAACTAAGGGGATTACTTTATTGGCTTGATAAAAGTGACACACTTGATGAGTATGACAAGATTGCTTAGGATAGGAGAAATTGAAACCATAGAAGGGTTGAGGCGACATTCGTTCATAACCTTGGTCAAATTCAAGAAATTGAGCTTCTAAATAGTGTTAATGAAATGAAAAATGATTTGCATTCTCTCCTCATAAGTTTAAGTCCTTGTTTCTCTCCCCTTATTTACAATAATTGATAAAATGAGAAGAAACTTTTTTATATCCAAGGACAAATCAATTCAGTGGTTATGAACGTTGTTTGCATTGATAAAATAGTTGATGATAAATGTCATGACATATATATATTATTTGTATATGTTATAATGAGTTAAGAGAAGAGAATGATCATATTTAGGAGCAATCTAACTTGAATAAAGAGAAACCAACTTTCATTCTTAATGAAGAAACTATTGGTTTCTAGCAACAATATTATAGCACATGTAGCATTACCATTGTTTGTGCACTGGACTATTTGGTTAACAAGAAATGCCATGATATTTGAAGATGTGAACATAACTCACTTGCAAGTTTTTTTCAAAATCTGATATTCATACGATGGCCTTAAGAAAGCACATGAGAACAAGACCCAAGACATGTTAGAGAAATAAATATTGATAGAGATTGATCATGATGCTTCTTTGACAATGCTTCCACTAGGAATCCAAGTTTGTGCGTGAAGAATGTTTTATACATGTCAAGGATTCATTAAATCACTTTCTCATGTGGAATGGAACTTGGGAGCATCAATATGGTGTGTTGACACCCAAAAGTGCAACGTGGAATACCTGCATGCAAATTGGTTGCAATGCCTTATTATTTATATATAATTAATAATATACTAGATAGGTGGGACCCTGTTGTGTGAATAATGATGAAGGACACTCTTATTTGATTGCGCTAATGGTTACCTTGCAAATATGATTCTCCGAATAGAATAATTTTGAAACTCCCTTCATGTGAGATAAATGAATGATAGGTTTATTGGCGATTTAATTTAAAAGAAGAAAGGGAAAAGGTGTTGTTTTAATGAGCATCTTGGTTTATTTTGTTGCATATATATTTTGAATGGTTGATTTGAACTCCAAACATGGGTTGTATATGGTTATAGCATATGACACTTATGAATTCTTGTTATTATCATGGAAATTGATTGAGTTGTATAGAGTGGTAATTTTCCCCTAGCGAGGAATGTGGGACATTGAATTTATTTGGTGCTAAGTATTAAACTATGCTCATGAGCTATTGGAAGGTGGAGAATGTGATTTGTTTTGTTTTGATGGCACACATAGTGGACTATGCATTGGTGTGTTCATACTTGGCTGTGGTTGATGGATTTAATGTAGGAAACAACGTGCAATTACTGCACATCACTCTAACCCTACCTCAAGGTTGCCACCCTCACTTGGTTCGCATTTGGGTTGGTTGTTTTGGATGGTGTTGCCTCTGTTTTGCTTGGATTTGGAAAGAAGAATCGCACTCATTATTTTCCTGGCATTTTTCATACAGGTACGATGGATCTTGCCTCTCCATTCATGAAACATAGCTCTGCTCAAAATAAAATATTGATGTTGGCTCTTAGAATTCCTCACGGGCTATGCTTGCTTTCCAAATTTTAAATGAATGTATGTGGTTTTTTGACTGTGAAATTGCATATTAAATGGAGTTCCTCCATGTTGACGTTTAAGTGTTCAAGTTGATTCATAGTCGAAGTTTCCTTTTTGTTTGAATGACATTGTGTCCAGAATATGTGGTTGCTCTGTTGCTATGCCTGTTAGCAAATAATTATGGAAAATGTTGTTCAGGTTTCACTCGTCTGTGGTCATTAAAATTCAAGGGTTTTCTTATCTCTGTGATATAAAAGAATGGTTGTTTGCTTAATGCCATTACCTAGTCTTGAAATATTTGTAGCTCCTTCAAACTGATTGTCAATTGTTTGTATATGTATGAGAATATTTGTTTTGCGGCCACCATGAGGGGTCTATGGAGAGGTCTCTGGAAAGTATGTTGTGATAAGAGATGGTTAAAATGTTCTTCTTTTCAAAACCCTTGAAAGGCTCACCTTCATGTTCACCCAGACCTCAGTTCTTTTATTGATGAGTCGTGATTTCAAACTCTAAGTTTGATGTTTGTTATCAGTGGTTAATCCAACATTGGAGCGGTTGGCTATTCACGTCTCATTTTTTATGTATCCATGGGGTTTTGCCAATTATTAAATGTATGATGTTAAAATAATAACACCAGGCTTATTGGGTTTTGAACCCAGTCTGTTACACAACAATTATTCAAATTTGTGACACCAGCCTCATATGTTGAAGTGTTGTTGGTTGATGTTGTGTGTAAAATTTCAGACCCCAACCCAATTTCAATCTCGCTGATTTTTCAGACAATGTTTAATGCCCAAACCTAGTTTTATAACAACAAATAAAACTCAACATAAAATATTTTTTAGAACTGAAACATGAGGATTCTGAACTTCGTTTTTAATGCATAAATAAAGTATTAGCAGCACATAAACTCAGAAAATTATAACACAGAGATTTTCAGTCTAACAACGACCCTGGAAAAACCCACAAGGGGAAAACCAATGAGAGAGGGAGTTTTTATTATTTAGGAGCTTCAAAGAAATTCTGTTATAGCATATTCATCTTTAGAAATTTAATGACAAACTTATCTCAATAACCATGCCAAGTCTTCACACAGGAAAATGAGAGAAACTCCACAAAACTCTTTCCATAATTTTCTACAATAAATTACAGGTCTACTCCTTGATTTTCGTGCTTCCAAAATGTTGTATAATCACTTTGAAACTCGTGCCAACAAATTCAAATTTTTTTTTGGGTGCATTAATGGTTGTATTGCCGCCTTGAAAACCATGCCAAACTTTCCAGAAAAACCACACAACAATCTGCGTTGATTTCTATGCCAATAAGTGACTGTACGGACCTGTAAGGAATCCATACGGTATGACATGTGTACGACCGACTGTCCCTCCTAAAAAATTGTGCCAAAGTATGGTTGTACGGACTGATAAATTCATACCATACAAACAAAATTAAATGTTGTCTACTGCCTTGATTTATGTGCACAAAAAAGACTGTATGGACCCCGAAATCCATACTGTACGACCTCTTGTTGATGTTGAACCTCTTGCCTCGATTTTTGTGCTAGTATTCTACCTTTGAAGGCATGCCCTAGCTCTCAGAAATGGCCTATTTCTTGCTGCTAAAAAATGCTCTTTCTCTCTCTCAAAAATGAATCAACAACCAAAGAATGGTGCGCCCTCCTTACCCTAATCGAACTCATGAGGGAAGCTCAAGGGTCATCTCATATAACGGTTGAGATTAGACAAGATCAATGGTGGGGATAAAATCACTTTACTTACCCACTTTCCCTAAGTCTCAAAAAATCACCTTTAATTTGCATCTCACAAATTAAATGACTAGGGTCCACATTAGGCACTTTCTCACCCCTTAGGCACCTAGGTGATGAGAAACACTTGCCTAGGTAATTTTTAATTAAAATTTTGACACTCCCTCTTACCAAGGAAAGTGTTACTCACCACTCCAA
>SNQJ01S0272164.1:0-11635 GCA_010110895.2 Picea sitchensis | reverse complement strand
TGGGCAGATTATTGCTATAATTGGCAGGGAGGTCATGGAGAATAGGACGCAAATCTAGGGGCTTGTGTATGTCTGGGATTTTTGCAGGAATAGGAGGCAAAGTAAGGGGCTTATAGCCAATTGGAATTTCAATAGTGGTAGGAGATAAAGCATGATATTTGTGTCTCACTTGGCTATCTAAAGATATAGGAATGTGTACCAGAGCAATAGGTAAAGGATGAATCCTTTGAGGTTCTTCAGCTTGAAACGGATCATTATGAATTTCAACAATAAATTCTTGACCAGGATTATAATAGGAGAGAAAATAATTACAGATAAATCCAACAATGTCTTGAATACAATTTGAACTCAAATACTTAATCTCTCCAGATTGCTTTGTCATGTCAAGTTCTTCCTCTAATGGTGTATTTGAGTTGGCACTGTCTGGTGCTGATTGGAGTCACCAGGTGAAATATTTCAGCCTTCTTGTGTCTGGTCACTATCCACCATCAATGATCAGATTTGGAACTTGAAGTGCACTACTGGAGAAAGTCCCAAGTATGGTCTCCATTATTTTATCACCCTGTAATTTCCCAGGCTGAAGAGGAAATCGACAGGGGTAACCATAAAACAACTTGGAGTCAAGGATATATCCCTCCAAGACTCAGAGAGGGATCTCTCTGTATGATCTAACTTTGTTTGGATTGGGTATTAGGCTAGTTATGATAGATTTGGGTTTGGTTTTTTAAATGTTTTGGTTGGAACAGGAGAGAAGAGGCCATTGGACAATGGAGTCATAGATAGCATCAAATAAGACAGATTTGACAAGCCATTAATGCAAGACAAGTTAGGAAAATCATTGGATCTTCATAGGCTTGAGGTATGGCAGAGGGGAAAAAGGTTTAAAGAAGTCAAATTAAATACAAAGCAATAAATAATTCTAAATTCAACTTTTAGTAAAAAAACATAGAAACTATTCTAAGCCAAGTGACAGAGTGTATATTTCAACAAGTTCTTCCCTATTACTTCTTAGAATAATTAAGACTGCAGAATACAAGATGGCGTTGCAGAGGGAGACAAAATTACAGAGAAAAACTTCACCAGGGAATTTGACACAAGAATCCTGTCATATGGCACCGTGTTGTTGTAATTTATTTAATAACACCCCTATGTACAATTAACATCCAAATGTACAGTCAGTTCTAGGAGGGCCTAACAGGATTTTTCCATCCAACAAGGTCCAACAACATTACTTCATAAACAAAATTATTTATACATTATTAGCATCTAATCCTGTCATGAATGAACATGATTCAAATCTAGCTAAATCTAAACTAACTAGTTCTAGGATTACAAATAAACAAAAAATTTGCAAATCTGATTTAATGGAGCTTGTTGAAAATTGGTTTTCAATATATGCTGCGTTGTCTGCTTCTTGACGTTGATTGTGGCCACCTATGAAAAGATCAGGCGATTTAATCAGAGAATGTTGATGGTGGGTCAATCTTTAGCTTCTGGGTGTCATCATTACCTTAGATATCTGGGGTGTAGTTGGTGGATGTGGATGACGATGATGAATCGATGATTTTCTTCGTACAATCTTGCATGGTACAATAGGCGAACAATGTCCATGTGGAAGGATATGGTTGGTTGTGATTGGGGACGTGTGGGCGCAAGTATTTGGGAGATGAGGTGTGATGCCGCGAAGGTGATGTGGCAAGGGAAAAGAGTGTGGTGTCAGAGCAACGTGATAGGTCAGGGAGAGGTCGAGAGTATTAGTGGAGATGACGGGATTGGTGGAGGACAAGTGTCATGTCAGGAGAGGTGAGATGCAATAGTCGGGACAAGGTGAGTGGAGGAAAGGTGTGAGTGGGAGAGAAGGCGGTATTGGGAGGTGGTTAGGTAGTTTACTCGGAGTGGGGTGGGGCGAGTGGTAAGCGGGAATGAGCGAGGGGGGTCTGAGTTAACAAAAACATGCCACATTATGATGGGGCGCCGGGGAATACCAACATCTTAGACCCCCCCCCCCCCACCGTTAAAGGTAGAAAGGTCGGGGGGGTCCAATCTCCTCTGTTGGCCATAGATCTGAATGCCCTTTGCTCAGTCATTGATCTAAGCACGCCCTTTATCACAAGGCACCAACACTGTCACATCACCACAAAACTTAGGATAAAGCGTTTTTTGGGTTTTTTGCGCTGCTCCCCTTTTTTCATTTTGTCACCAAGGGGTTAAAATACAACAATTTTAACTCAATCGAGGGTAAATCGATTGTGAAAACCCTAGCCATTTTCTTTTCCTTTAGTAAATCATAGGCATAATGCCATGTGATTTACAACACAATCTTACTGAAGGTGAAATCTCAATCATTATTTGATTCCTATGAAATATAGGGTTATAATAGGTATGACATAATCCTTGGAGAAATGGTTAAATTGTAGGTTCTGAAAACCATAAATCCTCCTTGACATGATCAATCTTATGTGTTAACAAAACCATCAATGCTTGATGTTCCAACACCCCTCCCCCATCAATACAAAACTCTGGAGATTCATGAGGTGAAATTATGTCATTATCACCCNCCCCCCCCCCCCCCCTATAATTGCAGCTTCTCGAAGCCCAATCTTTATCTGGAGTTTGATAAATATGGATTTAGCCAAGGTTTGGTGAAAATATCAACAACATGATCATCTGTTCTGCAATATTCAAGAGAGACAATGTTGTCATGAATCAATTATCTCAAATAGTGAGAATGGAGCTCAACATGCTTCATCTTACTATGGGAAAAAGATTGTCAACAACCTATATAAAACTTTGGTTATCACAATAGATTGTAGTCGAGTTTTGAATATGATAGCCAAGATCTCCTAGAAGTTGGTGAATCCATACTGGTTCAATACCTGCTTGAACAATGCCATGTATTCTGCTTCTATAGTAGACAAAAAGACTACCTTGTGTTTCTTGCACGACCACACCAACGTTCTAGTGCTATATCAAAACACATAGACAAAAGTGGTCTTCTGATCATCATTGTTGGCAACCCAATCGTAGTTGGTGAAGCCAACTAGTGAATTTGAACTTCGACAATACTTGATACCAAAATTAGGTGTACTCTTGAGATAGTGGAAAATTAATTTGATTTCTTTTCAATGACTTTCTTTAGGGTCCCGCATAATGTTGGCACAGGGGCAGACCCAGGGTTCAACGCTTCAACAACACACCAACAAAACCCTAACTACCGGCCCTTTTGGTAACACCTGTGAAGCAGATGAAGTCTCACCCGAGGTAGAGGCAAGGGGGGTTACGAGACTCAAGTGTCTGTAACCAAGATGGGACACAGATATGTGTTTACAACACTTAGTAGAGCACTTAGCCAACAATATGCATTAGTTCATGAGTCTTATTCACATCGCAGATTAAACTCTTGTTACAGATAAATGTAGTAATAATAAAGATCAAGAACTTTCAATCACTTAGCACATAGCATTAGCTCAGATCTAGCATTCATTCCTCTTTAACACCATTAAGCACTAAGAAAAAACACCAGATGCATTCATCATACATTATAACAATAATACTAAGAAAATAAACAACATAATCCACATCAACAACATCGCACAAAGCACATTAAACACAAGATATATGTGCTTCACTCTTGTGTGGGGCTACGTCCACCACCAACTTCTTCTTATTTATTAGTCTCCAATCTTCTTACATTCATCTGCTCTTGTGCACAAAGCCATAGAGCCAAACTCCGTAGAAGACAAGAGATCTACGAGCTGCGCACCAGATCCTCCTTCCCACAATGAGGTCGAGTCACATAGCCAACTCCTTTGTTAAGCACAAAGCCTTAAATACAACATCTGTGCACAAAGAAACATACAAAACACTTTCACTTAGCTCTATAAGCCTTAACACATTCTTTCACAAAGCCAACTAGTCATGCACTAAGCCAATTAGTAACTCCCAAAAACACAACACACCCTCCCTTACATCGCTTAGCTACTTATTTATACATTTACAAAGAGGCCTAATCATGGGTAAACCCATGGGCCAACATCCCATAACCCATTACATAAGCCATATTAAACCCTTTGCTAGGTCCACAAGCCCACAAAATAAGTGATATCTCATGATTTTAGCTCCGCCTGGGCACTCCATCTTTGACCAGCCTATCAAAGTCCCAAAAGTGGTCAAACACGATCAATGTTTCCTCAAAACTTGGTCAAGGGCCAACAAGCCCCCAACACTCACTTGTGACTCGTCCCGCGTCACTCAGATTTGGGTAGTGTTGCTTCGAAGGCCTCGAGCTTAACTCCAGATGCCTGGACTTCCTGCTTCGACAGAGATTTCTGCTCAGTGAACTCCTGAATCACTTGTTCTGTAACATGCCCTTCCAATTGTTGTTCCAATGTTGCAACTACTTGGTCTAGTTGTGAGCCTTGTCCTTCAATCTCTTCAAAAATTGTGTAGGCTTTGTCCTGCACTGGCTGTAACCTCTGTGTAACTTCCATGACTCTGCTCTAGATAACATTAATTTTCTGTTGGACTGTACGTTGTTCCCGTGATCTCTTCATTTTCTTGACTGCAGTGAGTAGCTTTATTTGTGCTTGCATGGTGGATGCCTACTGCTTCACCTCCTGTAGCTGTGCTTATAGTTTCCTTAGCTCCGGGTATTCTAGGAGGTGTTCGTAGTTTTGTGCACTTCGATCACTCAACTGCTTACACTTTGAGGTGAGTGCTCTGATTCTTTCTACTGCATTCTTGGCAGCTTCTTCCCTCTGATTGCACATTTCTTGTGGAGTGATCGACACTGCTTCTAGCTCTAACCCTGTTATCCATGCTTGAAGTTGCTGAATGGCCTTAGCAAGCTTCCCCACTTGCATCTCGACTGACTTTGGTTCCTCCTATACCAAGCCCGACATAGAGAAAATTTCTTTAGTTACTACTTCTTTGACCACAGTCTGCTCTGCGCGCAACTGGTATTTTTCTTTATGTATATTCACATTGTCCTTCTTGAACATCGCCTGAATTTCATCTTTCTCCTTCTGCGCAACTTGTAGTTTCTCCAAGAGCTCCTCCTTTTCTTGCTGCAAGGCTTCTGTATCCATCTCCTTCTCTTCATGGACTTGACGAAGTCGAACCTCTGTTGCATCTGCTATCCTTCGTAATTGGGTGGGCTCATCCTCCAATTATGCAATCTTCGATGAATAAGGCACAGTAGGTACTGTGCGGCTCGAGTGGATGGCTTTCTGTATCTCCTTCAGCTCCTTTTCAATTCTTTCATACAATGTCTCCTTCTTTGCTCCACGTCGCTGCAAGATATCCTCTGAAGCATCCTCCATGGCTGTGATGATTAGATTGATGTCATCCGTTGTGAGCGTGGCCTTCATCTTGGTCTTACTGGTGCACGTATTCTTTCTTGCTGAGGGTTTCTTTGGAGAATCCTTCCTTTTCTGTGAAGTCTCTATTCCAATAGGGGGATCCTTCGACGGTGTAACTTCAAATTTTCCTTGATTTTATCCATCTTCTCCTCCTTCTTCTTGATTTACTTCATCTCCTCTGCCTCCTGTGGGCGAGTTAGGCCCACTTTCCTCCAAGGCGATGTCCTCCTTATCATTTTCTATGTTCTGCACTTCCTCCTTTTATTTCTTCTTCTTCATGCTAGTCTGTCTGTCATGCTCGACCCGAGTGACCAAGGGGATTCCTATGATGTTGGGGTCGAAGAGTTTTGCATCTTCAACCGATACAAGGAACTTCGTCGACCATTATTTGGTGATCTCTTCCATGTCTTCATCAGTCAACTTATAGTATGACTGCAACTCCTCCTTTATCTCATCCCTACGTGCAGTGATGTAGATAAAGTGTCGATCTGCATGGAACTTCTCTAGCGGTCTGTACTGGTGTAATGTATTCAGTGTCATGCAGGGAAATGCCTCAATAGCATGCTTCAACTACTAGTAGTAGTCATGGAAGACAATGTTCAACTGCCACTTCTTTGACATGTCATTTATGTACCACAAGGTGGAGAACCTTGCAGCCAACTGCTCCGATGGCTCAACTTCTAGAAATTTCGCTCCTTCTGGCATCTACCAAGCAACAAATGCAATTAATACCAGTAACCAACTGAAATTGTATTCATATCCCTAATCCTACACTTCGCGACAATCCTTTTCGAGCTCGTTGACAAGGTAACTCACCGAGTTCATTTTCATTCCTTCTACGCACTTCCTTGCGAGGTCTACTACGAACCTCATGACTTGTGTCAGACGGTTCTTTCTGATGAGATTGCCATCTATAATTTGGAAAGAGAGGCACATTATGCTATCCTGGATAGAGGCTACCTTGTATCCTTGCTTCCCCTTTTCGACATCACCATAATCCTCCTTTATGTGCTATGCCAGGGAACGATCTGAAGTCTTCCATGGGTAGAACTGCTGAGGGTCTGGTCCCTTTATGCTCAGTTCGGTTATCAAGTGGATCAACGTCGGATCCATAGTAACGGGCCTGTCGAGCCACATATATCCTCCATGATAGAACAACAGGAGGAGTTTAACGCAAGAGTTAACCTCTTGATGTCGGCCAAAGTGAGGAATATTCATTACATTCAAGATTGTCGACTGCGCGAGCTCCTTTATCCATGGATGGGAGACTATCCTAGGCTTCTTCCCAGTCATCTTCATCAAGTATCTATGCAGCACAAGCATCACATAGTTCTTCCTGTCGTCGAGGTTGAAGTCACTGTTTTTCAGAGCTTGGATCTGTCCTAATTGGGTTCCAACTATGCGTATCCCCTTTAGGATGTATGCAGTAATCAAAGTGTACTCAAAGTCATGCGGGATGCTGTCACGGTTAACCACGCCAGCCAAAGGCGATATGTAATCTGGCAAGACCGACGGGATCTGCTTCACGTTAGCTAGATCGTCACGATGCTTGTTTCTCTTCTCAGTAGTACGACTAGAACGGTGTCCAATTGAAGGGGATGCTTGAAATCCCCCAGTCGACGACGCCTGTATTCCTACAGACATAACTTTCTGAACCATGAGCTCCACAATAATCTCCTCCATAGACTTCTCTAACACACTATGTTCGCCCGACATTCACACTTGTAATAAAAAAGATCGGGTAGGCGAACGGACAAGCGAGGTATTTAAACGGATGGCAAGGTCTAGAAAGCACAATGTGATATACAATCGATTCTCTATTAGCTTAGATAATCATGGTTGGAAAAACGTGGTCCCGGTGCAACATCCGACGGGTTAAATAAACAAGCGTCGTAATGTATTCGTCCAACGGGCAGGAATGCGTCCATCAATGCGAATCCATCCGTTGCGACGCGGTCCCAACGATCCAACGACGATATTTCCATCAATAACTGCATTTCTAGCCATTTTGGAGCCCCATTCTAATGGTTGGGGCACCTCCAATGGTCATATAGCTTCGTCGTGGCGAAGTCCCATTCTGCATGGTTCTGTTATTCCGGTGAGGTTCAATTTCTGCAGATCTGCCTCCTACGACGTCCTCCTTCTATTTTCTGTAGATTCCTATAGTTTTTCTAGCTTGGTTTTCTTCTTATTGATCTTCCTTGCCTTCTTTCCTGTGGTATGAGATGCTCTCATAGTTTCTAGAGTCCTCTTCCCATTCTTGTTCTTATCTTCTCCTAGTAAAGTGACTTTGCACTGCTGATGTGCTCTTACAGATTCTGAGGTTAATATCCCTTATCTTACTCTTTCTGGGGTGGCTATACTTATTTCTTGCATGGACAGGTTCTTCAAGCCTTCCTACGTTCTTTCAACTTCGACAACTAATTCTCTTTCCTTCTATTGCTTCAACTTGTCCTCTTTTTCTTCTACTAGTCGCTCTATTTTTTTGGTTAGGAAGTCCCTTAGTTCTTTCTTTTTCTATTTTGTGGCTTCCTCCTCTTCTTTCCTTATGATCCGATCCTTCTCAATCCAAGTCTTTCCTAACAAAAGTGGAACATGGGCGTTGTTCTCAACAAATTTAATGACTTCAAATTCTTCTTTAGTCGATGTTTCATGCGCAATCATAGGTACATTAGTAACTCTTCCACATAAGGTTATCATATTTCCTTTAAACAAGCCTATCCTTCCCAATGAAGGTAGCATATCAGGCTTTTCCAAAATTTCCCAAGGGCTTTCTGGCATAATATTCACTTGTGTTCCTTCATCCAATACACATTCTATGTCAAAGTCTTCTATTCTTGTAACTATGCACTGTTTTTCTTTTAGGATCTATGGTAAATTGATGTCTCTATGATCATCCATTACTTTTTTTAACTGTACTAACATAGTCTCTGACTCTTTTTATTTCTAGTTCACTAGTATATCCTTATCCTCTTGTCCTTCTTTATAGTTTTCTTGTCTCATGTTCATCTTTTCAACTTTAGCAATCATCCTTGGGCAATCCTCAACCTTATGACCAATAGATTTACAACAAAGACAAATAGGATTTGTACCAGGGCATTTCTTAGCAATATGTCTCGGTCTTCTGCAATTATAACACAGTGTCAATCCTCCCTTTCTTTTAAACGATCCCCAACCTCTCTTGTACTACGCACTGGGATCACAGTGTTGGACCTGCAATCTGCAAAAAATATTTCTAGGTTCCTGCATCCACTGATTAGTCCAAAAGTTCTTTCTATGCATAGGAATAACATATCTTTCTCTATTTCTATCAAATTTATTTAGATCAACTCTTTATTTTAACTGTTCCCTAGCTTTCAGACTCGGATTTTTTTTATCAATCATACCTAGATTCATGCTTTTGAAGTAAAAAAATCCACTTATCTTACCCTTACCAGAGCACAAAGCCTTAAGATATTACCTCTTTTCTTCAGATCAGGTCTTCTTTCTTAATACAGAGCTTCAAAAGTCAAGTATAATACTACGCACTACAACAACAGATCTACACACATAGCTTTTTCTTTTCTTCAATTCCCAACAATCATAGTTTCAGGTCCTGACAATGGAACCATTTGTTGGCACATGGGTAGACCCAGGGTTCAACGCTTCAACATCGCACCAAAAAAACCCTAACTACCAGCCCTTTAGGCAACACCTGCGAAGCAGATGAAGTCTCACTCGAGGTAGAGGCAGGGGTGGTTACATGACTCAAGTGTCTATAACCAAGCTGGGACACAGATATGTTATTACAACACTTAACAAAGCACTTAACCAACAATATGCATTAGTTCATAAGTCTTATTCACATTGCAGATTAAACCCTTGTTATAGATCAACGCATTAATAATGAAGATCAAGCACTTTCAATCACTTAACACATAGCATTAGCTCAGATCTAGCATGCATTCCTCTTTAACACCATTAAGCACTAAGCAAAAACACCAGATGCATTCATCATACATTATAACAATAGCACTAAACAAATAAACAACATAATCCACATCAACAACATCGCACAAAGCACATTAAACACAGGATATACGTGGTTCACCCTAGTGTGGGGCTATGTCCACCAACGACTTCTTCTTCTTTATTAGTCTCCAATCTTCTTACATTCATATGCTCCTGTGCACAAAGCCACAGAGCCAAACTTCACAGAGGACAAGAGATATGCGAGTTGTGCACTAGATCCTCCTTCCCACAATCAAGTCGAGGCACAAAGCCAACTCCTCTATTAAGCACATAGCCTTACATACAACGTCTGTGCACAAAGAAACTTACAAAACACTTGCACTTAGCTCTGCAAGCCTTAACACATTCTTGCACAAAGCTAACTAGTCATGCACTAAGCCGATTAGTAACTCCCCAAAACACAACACACCCTCCCTTACATCGCTTAGATACTTATTTATACATTTACAAAGAGGCCCAATCATGGGTAAACCCATGGGACGACATCCCATAACCCATTACATAAACCCTAGTAAACCCTTTGCTGGGTCCACAAGCCTGCAAAATAAGTGAGATCCTGCGATCTCAGCTATGCCTGGACGCTCCATCTTCGACCAGCTTGTTGAAGTCCCAAAAGTGGTCAAACATGACGAATGTTTCCTCAAAACTTGGTCAAGGGCCAACACATAAACCGAGAAACTACACTAACAAAGAAGGAAATGTCAAATCAATTATGAGTAATATAAATAAGACTGCCGACCAATTGTCGATAGAGTGTAGCATTGACTGTGGGTGTTTAACAGGTTTTGAAAGCTTTACTTAATAATGAAAAGGAGTATCACAAGGCTTGCAATCAACCATATTAAAATGTATCAATAGATCCATCACATATTTAGACTGAGAAATGAAAAAACCATCACATGGTGGTAATACTTGAAGACCCAAAAAATAATGCAAAGTACCAAGATATGTCATGTCAAAGGAGTTAGCAAGTTGTTTCTTCAATATAAGGATGAGATCATTATTATTTCCAGTGATGATTAAGTCATCTACATATAAAAAAACAATTAACATGTCTCCATTGGTTTAGAGAACATACAAACTGTGATCAGATTGACAAGTTTTGAAACCAAGTAGAAGGAAGAAATTGTCAATCTTAGCATACCAAGCTCGAGGAGCTTGCTTCAAACTATAAAGTGACTTTTTGAGTTGACAAACCAAATTTGAATCCATCACAAATATAGGTGGTCATTCCATGAATATTTTTCAGATAGGTATCCATGAAGAAATGCACTCTTCACATCCATTTGATGGATTTTCCATCCAAATCGAGCAACAAGGGAAATAATTAGTCGAGCTTAGTTTTGCTAGAGGAGAAAGGTTTTAGTGTAGTCGATAACTTCTTGTTGATAAAATCCCTTCACAATGAGGCATGCTTTATGGTTCTCAACAATACCTTTAGAGGCAAACTTAGTCTAGTAGATCCATTGACACTTCACAATGTTCTATCCTTGCGGTCGGGGAACTAAGTACCAAGTGTGAGTATTTAAAAAAGAATCAGTTTCGGTCTACATGGCCTTCTCCCATTTAGGTCATACTTCAACATCTGAGTAGGTGACATGGTTAGAAGTTTCAAGAACACGAGTCATCAAGGAAACACTGACATGTTTCTTTTGACTTTGAGTTTGTCATCTAGAGTAGGCATATCCAACATCATCTCCAACAAATTCAATTGCCTTGGTAACCCATCTAGGTAGACAAGAAATATGTGAACTATGGTTCACTTCAGTAGGTTGATCAAAAGACAGAGGGTCTTTAGTTGGCGGGGTAGTCGAAAGAGAGGATGATAGACTGGTTGACTCAGAGGTTGATGGTCCAATTGAAACATGAACAATATTCGATTGTCTAGTTGAAGGACCGAAGTATGGAACAAGAGAGCCAATATTATATACAACACCAATGGGATCATCTTGTAGGAATCTAGAGGGGGAATTCAAAAACTTGGTGTTGAAATACTTCTCATCAAACCATACATTTCTTATGATAATGATTTTCCATTTGACATGATGAAATAGGCGATAGGCTTTTGACTCTTCAAAGTATCCCATCAAGATGCAAGCATGACCCTTTACATCCAACTTATTTCTACAATCATCAGGAATGTGAGCCTAGGAAACATATCCAAACACATGGAGGTGGCCAACTACATGATTCTTCCCACACCATCATTCCACTGGAGTCATGGAAGGAACAACTCGAGTTGAGATGCGATTGATCAGATTATT
>SNQJ01S0272162.1:0-11635 GCA_010110895.2 Picea sitchensis | reverse complement strand
TGAAGTTTGACAGGTTTATGACAGAACAGGGTTATAGTAGATGTCATTCTGATCACTGTGTTTATTTTAAAAAGATAGAAAATGGAAGCTTTATTATCTTTCTATTGTATGTAGATGACATGCTTGTTGCAGTGTCTAATCTGCAGGATATAAATGTGCTCAAGAAGAAATTATCCAATTCATTTATGATGAACGATTTGGGTGCTACAAAGAAAATCCTTGGTATGAGAATAACAAGAGACAGAAAAAATCACAAATTGACATTGTCTCAGGGTGAGTACATAGAGAAGGTGTTAGAGAGGTTTAGAATGCAGAATGCAAAACCAGTTAGTACACCTTTGGCCAGCCATTTCAAATTAACTAAGGAAATGTGTCCCAAGACATAGGAGGATATAGAATACATGTCCAGGGTCCCTTATTCATCAACAGTTGGTAGCTTGATGTATGCAATGGTTTGCACAAGACCAGATATTGCACATGCAGTGGGAGTTGTGAGTAGGTATATGAACAATATGGGTAAAGAACATTGGGAGGCAGTAAAGTGGATTCTCAGGTATTTGAGAGGTACTACTACTCATGCATTATGTTTTAGAGGTTCAAACACTTTTCTAAAGGGATATGTTGATTCCGATATTCTAGATGATAAAGACAGCAGGAGGAGCACCACAAGGTATGTTTTTACTATAGGTGGAACAATAGTAAGTTGGATTTCAAAACTGCAAAAGGTTGTTTCACTTTCAACAATAGAGGCAGAGTATGTTGTTGCTATAGAGGCTAGTAAAGAGATGATTTGGTTACAATTTTTTATGGAGGAATTGGGAAAGAAGCAGGAGAATAACAGGTTGTACTGTGACAGTCAGAGTTACATTCACCTTGCAAAGAACTCAGCCTTCCATTTGAAGACTAAGCATATACATTTGAGGTACCACTTCATACAATCCACCTTGGAAGATGGACATTTGAAGTTGGAAAAGATACACACTAGCCAAAATCATGTAGACATGTTAGTAAAGGGAGTAACCAGGGAGAAACTGAGTTCCTACTCAGTTTTAGTTGGTCTTCAAGAATGAAAATGAAGATGAGAAATTTACCAGGTCCAAGAAAGTTTAGAGTCCAGCATATACAACAACGGTGGAGTTGTTGAGATCAGTCTCTAAGTGGGAGATTATTGGTTGTGGAGCCTGATTATCTTCATGATTCAGAGGTCTTTGCTTTCAGCCATGTTTATACCCCAGGAAGTATTTACACCCCAGAAGTATGTACACTCTTCCACGTGGGGGAGTGAAGTGGGGGGGTACCCCCTCTATGGCATCCAGGGGGGCTATCCCCCTAGTTGAGGGCAAGTGGGCCCCCAACGGGGATTTGGGGGCGAAGCCCCTGAAGAAAAAATTGCCTTGTAAATGTATATTGTAATTTCATTATAAATCTGGACTGTTCATTATAAGGTCGCAGATCTAATGGTAGAGATTATGTTAGGGTGTTTTTTCCCTAGAAGGCAACCCCCTTTTATGAGAGAAATGTATTGCAGCTATGTTTGGATGGTGAATATTGTATTCTGAGAGAGGAGATTGTGAGAGAAAGAAGAGGAAGTTATAGCAGGTTTTGCTGTAGGTTGTATCCCTTCATTTGTTTGATAATAATAAAGGAAGGACCTAGCAATTTCTCTGGTGGACGTAGCCCACACTAGGTGAACCACATAAATCTATGTCTCTCTTGTATTGTGTATCTTCTATGTTTTTGTTTCCGAATTTGTTTTATTTTATTGCTCCACAGTCCTGTTTTCTAAAAATGTGTGCCTTTATCACTCATAAGGATCTTCGGGCATCCAAACATAGTTATGATGTCATAAAATATGAAGCGCACAATTGTAGTTTCACTACAGTCCTTAACTACTCTTGCTTCAGCCCATTTGGTCAAGTACTATGTTTCTCTAATTATTTACCTTGCGCCTGTGCGCTTCCATGGTGGGTTTGTAGGTCCAATGAAGTCAATGGCCCATTTCTCAAATGCTTGTAGGGTCAGTTATGGTTCTAATGGAATTCCATCTCTTCTATATGGTTTCCCAACTCTCTGGCATACATCGTAGGCTCTGGAATAATCTTTAGCATCCCTGTGTAAGGTAGGCCACCAAAGGACAGCTCTAAGAACCTTCTGCATAGTTGATTTTCCTACGTAATGTCCTCATGCAATGCTTTCATGAGCTTCTATGAGGATCAATGGTCACTCTGTCTCCATAACACATCTTCTCAATATCTCATCAGGTCCCATCTTGTATAGTTGTCTATCTATTAGTGAAAATTATGTAGTGCGCACTACTAGTTGTTTATTCCGTGGAATTGTATACTCACTAGGTGCCATTCCTTTTGATAGGAACTGGACTATATCAGTGAAGTGGTCATCAATCTTTCTAATGGCCAATAGCTATGCATTTGGCAGTGCATACTCCAAATTGGTTGGCTCTTCGCCATGTTCCAACCTTGAAAAGTGGTTAGGACCTTTGTTCATTCTTCTTGGATTTACTATGATCTCAAAGTCATATTCTTGAAATAGCAGAAGCCATATGCATATTATCCCCCCCAACACTGGCTTTTTGACTAGGTATTTTAGCATGAAGTGATCAATAAACATTTTAAAGTGTCCTCCCAAAAATTAGTCGCAAATTTTCTGAAGTGCATACACCATGGCTAACCCCTCTCGCTTAGTAGTGGTGTAATTGATATTAGTATTTGATAGATTCCTACTAGAAAAGGCTAATGGGTGGTGAATATATCCTTCCCCAGGTTGTTCTAACACTCCTCCTAAAGAAATAGAATATGCATCGACATGTACATGAAACTCCTTGCTCCAATCTGGGAAAACCAGAATAGGTGCAACAACCATTTTCTGTTTCAGTGTGTCGAAGCTCTATTGTCACTCTTTTGTCCAACTAAACTGACAAACTTTCTTCAAACGTTTCTCCATGGATGTTGTAATCTAGAAATATCCTTTAATGAGCTTCTTGTACTATCCATTATTTCCCAGCACAGTGCGCAGTTGTTTGATTGAAGTAGGAGGGGGTAGATCAACTATAATGGAAATTTTAGATGGATCGACCAACAATCCTTTCTTGCATACAATATGACCTAACAACACTCCAAATGGTGAGAATAAAATGCATTTCTTCAGATTCAAGGCAATTTGACACTGTCTACATTTTTCCAACATTAGCCTTAACATTCAATATGATTTTTTAATAAGCTAAAAAAAGTCCAATCATCAAAATGTGATTCTAAGAGTTTATGCAAAAAATCCTTGAATGCTTCGACCACCACCCTAGAAAAGATGGTTAGGGCATTCTTCAATCCAAATGGAATCACTTTATACTGGTAGGAACCCCATTCTGTTGCAAATGTGGTCTTATGGCAATCTTCTTTGGCAATCTGGATCTGATGGTATCCCGAGAATCCATCTGTAAAACATAAACCTCCTGGCCTCCCACATTATCTAACACTTCGTCAGTGAATGGCGTAGGGAAGGGGTCATGTAAGCAGGCATCATTCAACTTCTTGAGATATACAAAGATCCTGGTCTCTCCTGTTTTCTTGTCTTGCACCACCATACGGCTAATCCGTTATGATTCTTCGACAAGTTCTATAATCCCTGCTTCCAGCATTCTATCGAGCTCAATCTTCATTTTCTCCTTATATTTAGGGTTCAGTCTGTAGGGTCTCTATTTGACTGGTCTTTCATATGGTTTCAAAGGGATCCTCATCTCTCCCATAGGCCCTTTAATTCCCTTCATATTAGTGAATGTGGTTGGAAACAACTCTTGATATTCATGTAGTAACTCTGTAATCTTGTCAATGGTAGCAACATCCCAATAATCTGCAATATTTGTAAGATTCAGTGTCTGTTCTGTTCCAATATTGACCTTCTTAATATTGATTAGTTGTCTAATTAATGGTAACTCAACTCCTGGTCCTTCCAAATCTCTTTGGCCTTTTGTTTCTACGATGTTAACCTTTCTTGGATCATCGTCTTCATCAATATTGATGTTGTAACAACCTTGCAGTTTCTGGAGAGGCGTAGTTCATTCGTCCTCTTCTTTCTTCAAAGGGAGGTTAGATGCCTCCTTGAATACTTTCTGTATTACAATCTGCAATTCTTGATCTACTGAAGGATATTGACTTTCAAATAAGAAGGTGGTTACAAAATTTTGAGTCATACCTTCCCAATTTGTGGTGTTGAGGTGTAGCTCTACTTGAAGGTACCAGTTTATAGGTGTCATGTCCAGTGTGCTAATTAATTTGTGCACCCACTGCTCTTGAGGAATGCTTCTCCTATCTTCCTCACAACTTTGCACATGGTCCTTTGGGAATATTCGACCTATGTACCTAACTTTGTAGCCTTCTGCTTGTGTTGAGAACCACACGGTCATCACGATACGACATTGTACCCATTCTGTAATGTTTTTTTTGTATGTCCCCCACCATCTTGCTGGGGTTGCTTTCAGGGCCTCATCCATTTCCAACGATATTTGTTGCATTGGTACACTTTCTTCAAAGTTTGAAAAGAAGGTTTCTAAAGGATTTAGACCATCAAAGGTGGGTAGATTACTTACTGTTGTGCCAATCCAACAAACTTCTCTAGTTAATCTAGCACATCTTCTTGTAGATACTTTGTACATATTATTCTTCCATTTCTCTAGTGCTTCTTCTAAATCTAATGAACATGCATTGTCACTTCGCCAGCTTAGGTTTCCATCGGCCATAGGATTAATGTAATCATGTTGTCTGGATGTTAATTTGTATATATTTCCAGTTCATATGCGCGGTCTTTTTCTCTGATAGGTTTTGTGTATCGCTGACCTTCATATGGATCTAAAGGTGCAATGACCATAAGGACATCTCTTTCAAAATTCATACGTCTTTTTTTTAAATCAACCATAGTTGAATTATTGAAATCCCAATCAATTCCTAACAACGCAGGGTAAGGAAAACTATCATCAACTATCTCAATTACCTCAAAATATGCAAATGTTCTTACTCCGTCGATGTCAACAGGGACATGTTCCAGTCTGCCAAAGGGGCTTACATCTTTTTTATTATCCATCCTAAGCCTGATAGGGGAATATATCAACTTCGTTTTTCCCATTAGTGCCTAGGTTTTCTTCGCCATGACATTGACCTCTGACCCTAAGTCGAGGACCACATAGTCTATATCATACTCTCCTATTTGATCATTATAGTGAAATTCCTTATTTGTCCTTCTCTTTTTAGAGATTTGTTGTATTGTCCTATTCAGTAAGGGGTCTATCTTTCCTAGCTCATACTGTCTGATTAAATTTTGTAGCTCTTGTACAATGCTCTCATCTTGAATCAACATAATACAAGTATATAGAAATTCCATGAGCTTTCTTACCTCTTTTCCTTCTTTTGGCGAAGCAGACTGATCAAATGCTTGAGGAATTCCATATTCTCTCATTTCTGGTCATGTCTTTGATGAAGAACTCTGATCTTCTTTGAGCTCTTTTATTTCCTCCTCAAATATTTGTCTTTCTTTCTTTGCATCAAAATTTTGGGTCTTCTCTGCAACTTTCCTGATTCCTGAGTATTTTGTAGTCTTTCCTTGGGCGAGTCTATCTTCTCCTGTAACAATGCCTCCTCTAGTGATAATAGTGACTATGGGGTCTTCTCCACGAGGTTCGACATATATCAGTTGCACTTCCAGGTTCTGTTGAAGTCCTCGTCCTTCCTGAAGCTTAGCCAACAATGTTGGGCATTCCTCTATAACATGATCGAAGGAGTTGCAATAGATGCAAGTGGTACAAGGGTTCTGAGAGTCCCTTGCAAGGTGTCCTAGATGTGTGCAGTTATAATAGATTATATGTCCTCAGCCTCAACCCATACCTCCTCCTCATCCTCATCCTCTGAATCCATCGTGAGGATTGAAGTTTCCTCTCCCAGCGGAATTATACTGTGTAGTGTTTCATTCTTGTTTTACTTCACCTTATTTTTTGTATCTGTCTCTTGACCTTTCATGCATGATATTGTAATCCCTACAATCCCTATCATCATATCCCATGGACTTACAAAACATGCAATACCAATTTGTGGGTGTCTGAACATATTTTTGCATGTAATATCACTCACAAGGGCGGTGTCTATTTCTGCGTATCTTGCACCAGGGTAAGGTGACTTGCTTCAAAGGGATCGGAGCTCTAGAGGCCAAGTATTCATTGAATAGGGGGGAAATGTTCCTTGTCATGGCCTTCTGATTTGCATCTGACACACCAGATGGCTTCTCTTTTATCGTTTCCCTTGTCTTTTTTCATATCTTTGACCTCCAGAGACAAACTAGTTAGCTGACTCAATATTTGACTCATACCTGAGATGGATTCTCCCATAGGGGTTGATAATAGCTTCATGGTGATCTGCAGTGCCTCAGCCTATGAAGAAATATTTTGTTGCATCATAGGAACTTTGATGTGTGGTAAGAGGGAAACATTGAACCATTATTTGTTCTATTCATCTGGGATCTGAAAAGTCAATTGGCCTGTTAAGGTCTTGAATCTCTGATCGAATTACCAAATAGGTTCAGCCTCCTTCTTCTTAATCTCTTTAAGCTTTGTAATACATTGTGACTCCGACTTGGGTTTCTTGAACTTTGCAATCAAGTCATTCTTGATCTGATTCATTGGCTTAGGCTTTGAAAGTCCTTGGAAAAGCTTCATGTACCAACTTAGTGTGCGATACCTTAGGGTAGTACTAAACTGGGTTCTTTTAACAGCGTCGTCGGTGACATTTTTAATATTCCATATGCCTTCACATAGGAACCAGTGCTGATCAGGGTCTTCATAACCATCTCCCCTAAAAATAGGGAGCCTCATCTCATCTTCCATTGATCTTCCTAGGGTTCCTAACTGAGTATGTGGTGGACTACTAGTGACAGTGATCTGAACGATCTGGTGGCTTGGATTACTCTGATTTCTTAATGTTATTGAATCAACATGAGGAATAATAGTACTTACTTCAACAATCTACGCAGTTCCTGAATTTTTTGGCTCTTCCCGGCAAGGTTCCTCAGATTTCCCTTCCACTGTCCCAGCGGGTTTTAAATTATCCTCGTCCATCAGATCTGCCTCTTATCCACTGTAGAAACCCTCATTCCTATAGTTCTACTTGAATAAGTTCGCAAGATGAACTTATCTGAACACTCTCCCACTGCGTGTATGTCCAACATCTGTGTCGTTGTCATTGTCCAAATTCTTGAACATTATATTTTTCAAATCCGACCACTCTAGTGTATCTTCAATATGTTATTCTCATGCAATAGAATCTTGATCCGCAGCTTCAGAAAGTGTAAAAAGTTTCCTCTGGGTCGCTTGAAGAAGTATCTCTCAGCTTCGATATATGACTCTATTCTATCAACAACAAACTCAGTGATGTACCCTCCAATGGTGTAATATACTAGATATAAAATTTATGCAGAACTGAAATAAAATGATAGTAATGGAAGAATAACAACAATATAACCAAAACATTCACCACAATAACACTAAAATGATATAAGAATAACAATAGAAATAACACTTTGAATCTGAAAGAAATGTTCATGTGCCTCTTTGAGGGGGAAACCTCTAGTTGAGCAGAGCTCTATTATAATAATATCCAAGCTAGGTTTCTCATACCCTTGACTCCTATTTATACTAAAAAGAAGCATCTAGAGGAAGATCCTTCTAGAAGCGAAAGCTTCTATTAGGTCTTCTTACATCTACCTTATTCTATTTTATTGAAATTCCTTATTAATATTGAACTTTATTACATCTGAATATATTGTTCTACCTTTGTGTGGGCTAGGACCCTAATATGTCTGCCCCCTTAAAAACAACCTTGTCCTCAAGGCTTGAGATGAGGAAATTGTTGCAGAATGGTAGTTGCTTCCCAAGTGGCGTTTGCTGGAGTTGTATATTTCCACTGTACTAGCACTTCCTTGATGGTTCTCTTATGTAGGCAACACTCACACTGGTCCAAAATTGCTTCTGCCTGTATCCAAATGGATCCTTCTTTAGCTAACTCTGGAAGGTTGGTTTGAATTTGGCACTTAGCTCCAATCACCTTCTTTAAGCATGAAACATGAAAAACATGATGTAGCTTTGAATTGCTGGGAAAAGCTAACTGATAGGTGACTTGTACCACACGCTTTAGTACAGTATAAGGACCATAAAGTTTGGGTTCTATCTTCTGACAATGCTCAGCCTTGAGGGAAGTTTGCTTGTAAGGTTGTAGTCGAAGAAACACATAATCCCCTTCTACAAATTGACATTCAGAGATAACTTGATCTGCTTGTTGCTTCATGCAATTCTGTGCCATGACCAAATTCTCTTTGAGGGTATGGAGAATAGCCTCTTGAGCTGTAAGTGTTAGGTCAACCGTCTGGACCTTCAAGGCACCCAGTAAGTATGAAAGAACTGAAGGTGGCTTCTGTCCATATACTGCTTCAAAAGGAGTCATGCATGTAGCTATATGGTATGAAGTGTTGTACCGCCATTCAACTAGGGGTAACCTTTGAGCCCACTAATTTTTCTTTTCCATGGAAAAACACCTCAAGTATGTTTCCAAACACTTGTTGACAACTTCGGTTTGGCCATCATTCTGGGGATGATATGCTGTGTTGAGATGAAATTCGGTGCCTTATATCTTGAACAGTTCTTGCCAAAAATTGCTTGTGAAAGTTGGGTCGCGATCAGAAACAATAGAGTGCAGCATGCCATGAAGCTTGAATACATGATCCATGAAGATTTGAGCCACCGTGTATGTTGTAAATGGGTGTTGAAGGGTGTAGAAATGAGCATACTTGGAAAGGTGATCAGCACCCACCACGATGATGGATTTATTTCCCAATTTGGGTAAGCTGGTAATAAAATCCATAAAGATATCCTTCCAAATAGCAGGTGGAATCGAGAGCGGTTGTGGTGTGCTGGGAGATTTGACTCTTTCTCCCTTGTTGCATTGACACACATCACATTCAGCTACAAAATTACGAGTGTCCTTTTTCATACCATCCCATAAAAAGGAACGTTTGACCCTGTCATAGGTTTTGGTGAACCCGAAGTGCCTTGCTGTGGGTGTAGCATGAAGCTCAGAAAGTACCATGGATTTAATCTTTGATTGTTTACTTATATACAAACGGCCTTTGTATAAAATTTTCTCATGGAGCCAAGAGTATCCTGTGGAAGCTGGAGCCTTGGACTACAATTGGTGGATCAACTCCAAACTTTTGGGATCTTGTAGCCATTCCTGGCGAATGGCTTGGAGCCAATCTGGTACAATGAATGAAAGAGAAAAAAGGGATCCTTCATCTTCATATTTTTAGGAAAGTGCATCCGCAACCACATTGTCTTTTCCTTTATTATAAATGATCTCATAATCATATCTAAAGAGTTTAGTCACCCATTTTTGTTGTTCTGGGGAGGAAATGCATTTTTCTAGAAAATACTTGAGGCTTTGATGGTTTGTCTTAATTTGGAAACATTGCGCCAATAGATAAGGATGCCACAGATCCAAGGCATGAAGAATAGCCAACATTTCCTTTTCATAGATGGATTTTCCCATATTTCCTTTAGATAGTTGCTTGCTAGTAAAGGCCAAAGGTCGACCCTCTTGCATAAGGATAGCACCAATTCCTTTCCCTGAAGCATTACATTCAAACAAAAAGGTATTGTTGAAATCGGGAAGGGCGAGGACTAGAGTGGTGCACATGGCCATCTTCAAGGTCTGAAAACCTTGAGCAGTGGCTGAAGTCCAAGTGAAAGAGTTCTTTTTGAGGAGAGCAGTGAGAGGTGTTTCAATCTTCCCATAATTCTTAACAAACTTGTGATAATACCCTGTTAAGCCTAGAAATCCACGCAATCTCTTAAGAGTCTTTGGGTGAGGCTAATCTTGCATAGCTTCAATCTTTTTAGGATCCACCCTAATGCCATCTTTTCCAACCAGATGACCCAAGTATTCTACTTTTGAGGCGCCAAAAGTACATTTCGACTATTTTAGGAAACGTTGGTGTTGAGAGAGTAGAGGGAGAACTCGATCCACATGAGAAAGATGGTTTGTCCAGGTTTTTCTATAGATGAGGATATCATCAAAGAAAACTAAGACAAAATGGCGGAGAAAAGGACGAAAGACATGATTCATGAGGCTTTGGAAGGTGGAGGGGGCATTACACAAGCCAAAGGGAATGAACAAAAACTCATAGTGGCCCTCATATGTTCTAAAGGTAGTCTTGGGAATGTCTGCCTCTTTCATACGTATCTAGTGGTAGCCCAAATGAAGATCCAATTTAGTGAAGAATTGGGTGCCACTCAATTCATCCAAGAGGTCATCAATGATAGGAATGGGGAACTTATCTTTGATGGTAAGTTTTTTGAGGGCACAAAAGTCAGGACACATTCGCCAAGAACCTTCTTTCTTCAGGACCATGACCATAGGAGATGAGTAGGGGATCATACTAGGGTGGATAATGCCTACATTAAGGAGTTTCTGGACCATTTTCTCAATTTCATTTTTTTGGGAAAAGGGGTGACGATACGGACGGATATTGGGAGGAAGGCTTCCGGGTACAAGGGGAATGAAATGATCATGAACACCATAGGAAGGAGGGAGGCCTTGGGGAGTGGAAAATACCAATTGATGTTTAGAAAGGATGGCTTGGAGGTCTTGTGGTACCGAGGGTGTCTTTGTTGCTTGTATGGCATGGAGTTGGGCGATAACACCAGAATGACACTTTTTGAGCAGCTTTTCCATGCGATGGGAACTCATGATCTCAGGTGGACTAGCGGTGATGTATTGGAACTTATATTGGTGGCCCTCCTGGTAAAATTGCATGGTTAAGTCTTTAAAATCCATGAGAATGGGACCCAAAGTCCTTAGCCAGTATGCACACAACACAATGTCACAACCTCCCATGTCGATAGCAAACATAAGGGATTTTAGGTGGTAGTAACCAATTTGGAGACACACATTTTCACAACGCCCTCCACATTTCATGGAACCACCATTGGCAATCATGATTTGGAAATTATTGAAGGCATGGATGTAGCATTGTGTTTCTTGGGAAATGTGGCAATGAATAAAATTATGGGTGCTACCACTATCAACTAGAATGATGACCTTTCAATGCTTGATGTAATCGATTATCTTGAGGGTTTGGGGAGTGGAGAAGCTAGTGAGAGGATTGAGGGAAATGAGGTTCTACCTCGAGAGGGTCTGAGGGAGGGGTTATGTCAGTGGATTCAGGTGACTCAGACATAGAGGGAGTTTCTTCATCTTCTTCTAAAATCTCCTCAGAGATGGCCATAAAAATATTTTGTTCTTTACACTTGTGTCCCGAGAAATATTTGTCATCACAGTTATAACAAAGGCCTTTGAGTTGGCGTTCAGCCATTTCAGCCCTGGTTAATTTTTGGATCTTTAGTGGAGTAGAGGGAGTAGTGAGATTTTCTATTTTAGGGTGAGGGATAAAGGAGGGTTTGAGGTTTTGAGAAGATACAACCTGTTGTGCTTATTTATCTCTTTTGGTAGCCTCCACCCAAATCTCAGGCTGAGCCATGAGGACTGTTAGGACCACACAATGTACCCTTTTTGGCCATACTTTTTGCCAT
>SNQJ01S0272161.1:0-11540 GCA_010110895.2 Picea sitchensis | reverse complement strand
GACATACTGGAATTATATTGACATATGCTAATTTACAAAGAATACCTAGATTCGTGAGTATATGGCAGATGACATGTCCACCATACCACAACTTCCCTATAACTTAACTTAGTACAAACAGGAAATATGCCAAATATCATCCATCTGATTCCCATCATACCGACAAAATATTTTCCAATAAATTGGAATAAATGTTATCTGTACATACGATGATACATTACAAAAGCCATGATACATGCAACCCGCCTATTAGACCAGTTTTCATATAATCCCTAACAGCTATACAGGGGCTTTCTAGCATTGTTGTTGTATTCTGTAAAGGATGATGGAGTTTTCTCCAGCAAATGTCAAACATAGAGAACATGAAGCTGAAAGTAAAAAGATATTATGGTTTTTAATTTGTTAATTAAATTTAACTTAGAGGGTTGTGAGAAAAAGTGCTAGCTATCATTTTCACCTAATTTTTTCTCCACAAATAATATATTATTAAACTTTCAACGAATTTCAAATTCTATAAAAACTTTAAACTTTCAATATCAAAACGTTATTCTTTAAGAACCGACTTAGGATGCAGTCATACCAAAATATTATTCTTTAAGAACCGACTTAGGATGCAATCATACCAAACCATGATATGATTCTTTGATAATGGGATACATGCATGACAAGACATGATTGATCTCTGTTGGCCTTCGAGGATTGGGTCAGAATGCAGAGTCGTTTCCTTCTTGTAGTTGTGCCTCATCACATACAAGAACATGTCCTCTTAGCCCAAACATAGATAGGTGAATCTCTCCTCAATGATTTACATCAATAATGAATAATATCTAGAGACTGTTTAGACATGTAGTCTACCCCTTGTGCTCTATGATCAATCAGTGTGAGTTCAACATTATACAATAGTCACTGCCAAGCAATAGAAAAACCCAATTTTGGGAACCCCCAATTCCACAAATATAGAAGGTTTCCATGGCCATGCCTCATCTTCATTTGACCCAATGAGAATTTTCCCATTAGATAGTTAATCACTAGGGTTCATAGTGGTTTGTCAACGCAATGATGGAAAAGAAGTCAAAGATATGGTTTTGGAAAATTCACTTCATCTACGTCCAAAATGGTAAAAAACTAATTGATTTCAAAATAGAACAGGTAATCACCTTATCAAAGAAATGTGATGAGTTATAAGCTAAGAATATTGCACTAAAACGATGCCTCACATCGAAAGAAATACTTCTGGTCAAGCATCCACTATTATAAAAATGGCCTCTGATGATAATCATGCATGTGATGGGCCTTAACCGGTCGAACACCAAAGCCACTTATAATTACAAGCTTTAAAGGGTTATAGATATAAGTTCCTTTAGTGGTTGTCCTTTTAGGCTCATTAACAAAACCATTGTTAAGGACACTTTTGGAAATAGATATTAAATGCTTGTCCCCAATACTTGTTTTGGTGACAGTCCTTTAAGGCCCCAAACCAATATTTTTTTTGGTGAGAGTATTGGTCAAAAATAAAAATGTGTCACCATATATAAAATGTCATTGTAATGAGTTTTTTATGACACCATGTGACCATCACTATAGTGTTCAATAAAAGAAAAAGATTTAATATCGTCCCTTATTAGGCATCATCATTATATGCCCAAGGTCATAATGGTTAGGACCATTAAATTTATGTTAAGAAGCTAGTGTTTTAGAGATCTTAAGTGTGTCTCTCAGGTTTGTGAGTTAAATGCATTGTTTATATGTGTCTCTTAGGTTTGTGAGTTAAATGCATTGTTTATATGTGTCACTTGTGTGCAAAGGTTAAGTGTGGCACTTATATGTGTGGGTTATATTAAGATGTTTCTTATGTATGTCACTTATTTGTTTAGGTTAGGAGCATTGATTATGCATGTGGGTTTGGTGCATTGTTTATATTTATCATTTGTATTTACAAGTTAGGTGCATCATTAATGTGCATGGCTTAGGTGCATCATTTATGTGTGTGAGTTAGGTGTGTCATTTATTTGTCTGAATTACATATACCTCTTATGTGAATATATAAGGTATGTCATTTATGTATGTGGCTTAAGTATGTCATGTAAATGTATGGTTTATATGTGTATAGGATCACTATGTATGTGGCTTAAGTATGTCATGTAAATGTATGATTTATTTGTGTATAGGATCACTTTGTAAATTCCTAGTACCAATCATATATGCACCCTACCTCAAAAGTAAATCCTAGATAAGAACAATAAAGTATGATATAATCTACAAAGGATGAAGACTTTTAATTGGCTTCTCAAATGCATAAGCATTTGGAAAATGTTCTCTCATTGTTACAAGGTGGTGTGATTTACCAATGATATAACTTTTATCATTATCGAGAAATGCATGCATATTTATATCATGACCAATGTAATAAAATCAATGATGATGATGATGATGATGATGATGATGATGATGATGATGATGATGATGATGATGATGATGATGATGATGATTATTATTATTATTATATGATAATATTTTATGTAACACTTGGTTGCAATAAAATAAAAAATGTAACATATTATATTTTTATTTTTAGTGTATATGATAATATTGTATGGTAGTTTTTTTTTAACTAATGTATAGATGAAATATAAGCAAAAACTTTTTTAAAATAGTAACTCTTGAATACACAAATTTTCATTATTCAAAATTGAATATATTCTAACCAGAGATCCTTCCCCTTTGAGAATTTATTATTAGATTTTATACCCTATGTAAACGGCCCAACCTCACATATAATAGACAAGGTTCTCTAACATTGATTCAAAATGGTAACAAATGAACATAGAAAAAATATAACCAGAAACTTTTCACAAATAGTAACGGTTGAAGACATTAATTTTTTAGGAATATAATCATTTAAAATATTAAAAAAATGAAATTAATTTTTTAATTAAAAATTTATCACTCTTTTTAAATACATTGGACGTTAATTTTTTAGGAATATAATCATTTAAAACATATATAAAAAAATAAAAATAAAAATTTAATTAGAAATTTTATCACTTTTTTGAAATACAATTCCCACTAGAACTATCCATTTTAAAGTAGGTTTATGAAGTTCATATGGGAGTACAGACTATTCACTCTATAATAAAGATATTTTCTCAGCTTATATATAATTATAATATAAAATAAATTACAATTCGTGATAAATATAAATTTTAATTATAAAATATGAAATGTATAATAAATATAATAATTTAATTAAACACAATTAAGTGTTAAATGTGATTATTAAACAATGTTACACTTGTTATTGGTTTATTATTATTGATGGGAAGAGACACTTTAAATTCAGTCATGTTAAAGGTTGGTGTGGTCACAGATAACTTGGAAATTCCTAAATTTTTTAGACCTCAAGCCAATCCCACAAATAACGAACAAACTAAAAAAGTTTTGTATAAAAAAATATAAACTAAAAAACATAACAATAAACCAATAATAAAAACTAAAAAATGCATAACAATTAAAAAAAACCTTAAAATCAATCAATAAAATATCTAAAAAACAACCACAAAAATTTAAAACTAAATAAAAATAAAACCTTAAAATCAATCTATAAAATATCAAAAAAAAAAACAATGAAAAAAAAATTAAAACTAAATAAAAATTAAAATTAAAAAAAAAAACAATTTAAAACTAAATAAAAATAAAAACCACTGAAATATGAATCTAAATTTAAATTTAAAAATATAAATAAATACATTAAAATATAAATCTAAATTTAAAAATATAAATGAATTAATTTATTAAAAACACTTCGTAAAAAAAATTTAAAACTTACATTATACATACAAAATAAATTTTCAAAAGCATACATTATACATACTAAAATCATCCCAACAAAAGGGAAATCTCAATGATTAAAAATAAAAATAACTAAATTAACTTTTAAAAATATATATAAATTAAATCAACAAAAATAAACTGTTTACTTAAAACTCAAAAAGAAACCAAAACCAACAACAATGTAAAATGAAACCAATAAAAACCTAAAAACTTTAAATACAAAACTTACGTGGATAATTAATCGACCTTTCTTCAAGCGATTATTTCAATGCTTTTAACTAGGATTTTTAAGAAAGTTTTGCTTATAAGAGATTTATCCAATGTAGATAGGAATAGGTTGATCCAGTCTCAAATAATTAAAAATAATGATAAAATTAAATTAATTATAATTAATAATTAAAAATAATAATAATATAAAATTAATTATAATTAATAATTAATATCTATGTTAGGAAAATCTCTTAGTCATGGTAAATTCTTTTTTTATGGGATCGAAATAGATATAGATGTGACCACTAGGGTTTTTGAGAAAGTTTTGTTCATAAGAGATCGATCCAATGTCAAATAGGAATAAATTGATTCAATAATTAAATTTAATTATTAATTGTAATTAATTATTAATTATAATTAATAGATAATAATTGGATAAGAGTTGTAAATAGGACTTTGGAAAAACATTTTAACAAGATTTTATAACCATGTCTACAGTTTAAATTTCACAATATGACAATATCCACAATGCATTTGTTGTAAGGCCTCTTGGGACACCCACTGATTGCACGTGCTCCTTGGGAAGATTCAGCGACAGAATGAACACAGAGCACAAGGAGGAAATGATCGTTTGGGAAAACAAAGATGTATGGGTGTGGGAAGGAGCACCTTGGGCAATAGTGGTGACGTTCGTGCCCAAGGGGGCACACACCCTTCTTCGCTTGCGAGAGACAATGGAAACTTGAGATGTGTCTAGGCAAGGGTGGAGCAACTTGGGAGCACGCCCAAGTAATGTACTTGTCTCCCCTTAGCAGCATGGTCACATCGAAGAGGTTGAACGACTCCACTGTTACACCCACGGAGAGTCACGACGACCGACACAAGGAAGAGCATGAGACAAGGGGCGTGCAACCAAGGATGGGGTGTGCCAGTCTAAGAGACGAACAATTGATGGGCGTGTAGGCTTAGATGGGCACATTGGGTCCACGAAGGGGCACGACGGTCGGTTGAGTGTGACGATTCGTAAAGGGACGTGACGCACCGAAGAGACGTGATGTTTAGCACAAGTGTCCCTTGGAGTCCATATAAAATCAAGGATGCACAACGAAATGAAGACAAGGAAAAATATGAAGGAAAGAGACATGGAGCTCTGAGGCTGGGTGCACTAGTGGGGTGCACCTCAAGCTGAGGCAAGGAGAAATGACAAGGGGGAAATCTTGGTGTGGCAGAACCACAAGTTTGGACAGTTTTGGTGAATGACGCAGAGTCGTAAGACTCTGCCCTTCTATCTAACTAGGACAGTAGCACCCTCTTTGTAAAGATTTCTTTTTGTTTTGCAATACAAATAAACAAATCCGGGTATTAGGAACCATTGGTGTTGCCCACACTATATTTGTCTCTTGTGTTTCACATGTTTTTTGTTGTATGCCAAATTAACTAAGTGTTAAACAAAGTTAACAAATGTCTAAGTATACAATTGAGTTGCATAGACTAAGGATGTGACTCGTTCGTAGCCTAGAACATAGTATATGTATGCTCTAGGTGAAGAGGTGTAGTCCGGATGAAGTATCCTTGGTTGAGCCAAGCTGCCAAGGGAGAACTACCGCGGTGTCGCACATCCACGAAATGCCAAGGTAGGACTTGGATATGACTCTTCGAGGCGTGACGAATGGTATTGGAGCAGTTTCACAACAAAGGGTTTTGCAAAAACACAACGCATAGTATGGCAAGCTTCGCACAGTCCAGAAGTGGGGAAACCAAGGGTGGTGCCACTCCTTGGACAAAAATGGATGAAGTCGTACAACGGAAGCAGGTCATGGATGACTCAAGGCAGGTCCAGTCAAGTGTCACGTCATGACCTGAGGTAGAAGAGTCTTGGTTTGGGCAGTGAGCCAAGATATATAGGGACTTGCAACGAAGCACTTTGGAACCAAGTGGTGGGCCAAGGGGCGCTCCCACTCAGTCTGCGAAAGACGAGCACAACGCGGGTATGTTGTATTGTGATTATGTTTGTCTTTTTCACTTAACACAAAAAGAGTGTAAAGGCTCAGTTTGAAGCAAGCTACGAAGAGTGGGTGCATTGGATGCCTTGGGTGAAAATTTTGGTAGCACAAACCATCAATTGTGTCTTTTGGATCTCGTTATCAATGGAAGAACAGTACAAGCTCTGGTTGACTCGGGCGCCTCACAAATTTTTGAAGATTGAGGTACCAAAGGAGCTAGGACTTAGAGTCTCCTTCTATGGAGTTGCGATGAAGGAAGTAAACTCTAAGGAAAAAGAAACATTCAGTGTTCCCTCCTTAGTTCACATTCGTCTTGATAAGTGGGAAGGTCAGGCTAACTTCATGGTGATGCCTATGGATGACTTTGAGGTGATTCTTGGGCAAGAGTTCTTAAGGAGGACGCATTCATTCCTCATGTCATGGATGGATAAGATGGTTATACTTAGTGAACATAAGGCTTGGGTTGTGAGCACAACCACAAGGAAGTCTAGTGGAAAGGCACAGCTTGTGTCTGCATTGAGTATGAAGAGAGCAGTGAGACAAAATGGATCACATATTTACATAGCAATTTTGGGATAGGTTCAAGAGGATAGAGTGGGGACTCTTGTTCCAACAGAGCTCACTGACTTGTTGGGTGATTTTGTCGACATAATGTTGAATGAGTTGTTGAAAGTGCTCCCACTACGACTCATTGTTGACCACCATATAGAGATAGAGGGGCATTCGATTTCCTTAGAGAGTAGAAAGCTCCAAGATTGTGAATGGAGATACCTCATTCATGAGAAGGAGATGAATGCAGTGGTACATTGTTTGTGGACTTGGAGACACTACTTGTTGGGCTAGTTGTTTTTCATCAAGACAAACAACATTGTGAAAAGTTACTTCGTGATGTAGTCGAAGTTGTCAACCAAGAAGGCAATGTGGTAATACTTCCTCGTAGAATTTGACATGACCATTGAGTACAAGTCAGGAAAGCTAAACATTGTCGTGAATGCCTTGAGAAGAAAGGCACAACTCGTTGTCCTATAGGACGAAGTCGAGTTGCATACATCATGGGGTAGTCAGATTCATGTCTTGGAAGAGTTGCACAAGCGGATCAAGGAAGGGTTAGAGCATGATCACATAGCAAAGAACATCATGAAGCAGGTGAAGGAGGGTAAAACGTGAAATTTTTGGCTACACGATGGATTGTTGTACTTTGGGGAGTGAATCTATGTCCCTAATTCATCCAACCTTAGGAGGGAACTCATGAAGGAATGTCATGACTCGCCATGGGCTAGCCATCTAGGATAGTGGAGAACGATGGCGTTGTTGGAGGGAAGATACTTTTGGGAGCATATGAAGAAAGATGTTGAGGAGTACGTTCACACTTTCCTTATATGTCAATAGGATAAGACAAACATGATAATGAGAGCAGGGATATTGCAACTTTTACCGATTCTGGACAGACCATGGACGAGTGTCTCGATGGAATTCTTCACACAGCTTCTGATGGTGCAGGGATACAATGGGATTTTGGTCATGGTGGATCGATTCTCCAAGTATGTTGTCTTTGTTGCAAAGAATATGCCTTGTAGTGTTGAAGAATTTGCGAAGTTGTTTTTCAAGCACATAGTGAAGTATTGCGGTCTTCCGCTGAACATTGTATCGGACAGGGATGCAAGGTTCACGAGAAATTTTTGGAAAACATTGTTTAAGCTTGTTGAGATGAAGTTGTTGAATATTTCATCCTACCATCTATAGATAGATGGGCAGACTGAATGAATCAACGCACTTCTGGAGGATTATTTGTGACACTATGTACAGGTAAATTGGATGAATTTGTCGGACTTGTTGGATGCCGCCTAGCTACAACCTAAAAAGGAGGTCAGCGATCAGATATAGTCCATTCAAGTTGATAGACATATAGTAACCCAAAAATCCTCATTTTGTGACACACGATTATTATGGGACGAATCCATCAGCCGTGGGTTTCGTGAAGGGTTGGCAGGATCGGTTGGAGATAGCTTGCACACACTTAAATAACACAATAGAAAGAATGAAGCAGTGGGAAAATTGCATCAAGCATGACGCATAATTCTAAGTAGGAGATTTGGTCTTACTCAAGCTAAGTCGAGATAATTTCCCACCACCGAAATAGATGACTCCATCTCTCATGCAAAGGTATGAGGGACTGTTCAAAGTTCTTGAGAATATTGGAAATGTCACCTACAGATTGGAGTTGTCGTTCCACATGCGACACATTCATCATGTCTTCCACTTTATCCAATTGAGTTCATGCCAGAGGAACTCAGATGACCCAAGTCAAGTTGATCCATCCAAACCACCCGCCATGGTTGCAGACAAGCTAGAGTTGGAGGTAGAGAAGACTTTGGCACATCGTGTCCTGGAACATGGTATGGGTCGAGTGCATAAGTACTTCATCCATTGGAAGGGAAAGCCCGACGAAGAGAATAGTTAGGAGAGGTATGAGTCCTTATGGAAATATGAGGACATGATTCGGGAGTTTGACAAAGGTCGTTACAGATCGCAATTGGTACAGAAGTTGTCGGGATGATAACAAGTTTATTGGGGGAGGATGTAAATCCTTTCAGGACACCCACCAAACGCTTGTGCTCCTTAGGCAGATTCAACGATGGAACGAATGAAGAGCACAAGGAAGAAACGATCGGTTGGGAAAACAAAGATATTTTGGTGTGGGTAGGAGCACCTTGGGGCATGGTGGTGACATGTGCACCCAAGGGGGCACACACCCTTCTTCCCTTGTGACGGACGACAGAGATTTGATTTACATCGAGGCAATGAAAGGGCAACTTCGGAGCACTCCCAAGTAGTGGAATCGTCTTCCCTTAGCAACATGCACATGCCGAAGAGGTTGAATGAATCCGTCGACACACCCATGGAGATTCATGATGATCGACACAAGGAAGAGAACGATACAACGGGAACGCGCCCAGGGGCGGGGTGCACCAAACTAAGAGACGATTAGTTGATCGGAGCGTGGGCTTAGATGGGAACACAAATTCCATGGAGGGGTGTGACGGTTTGTTGAGTGTGATGATTCGTGAAGGGGCCCGACACATCAAAAATACATGACGTTTCGCACAAGTGTCCCTTGGAGTCCATATAAAATCAAGGGTGTGCAACCAAACGAAAACAAGGAAAAACTTGAAGGCAAGAGACATGGAGCTCCGAGGTTGGACACACTAGTGGAGTGCACCTTAGGCTGAGGCAAGGAGAAATGAAAAGGAGGAAGTCTTGGTGTGACAAAACTGCAGATATGGACAGTTTTGGTGAATGAGGCAAAGTCATGAGACTTTTCCCTTCTATGTAACTAGGACGGTAACACCCTCTTTGTAAAGCATTCTTTCTATTCCTCAATACAAATAATTGAAGTCAATTATTAGGAATCATTGGTGTGGCCTGCACTATAACTGTCTCTTGTGTTTCGTGTGTTTTATGTTTTATGCCAAATTGAATAAGTGTTAAACAAAGTTAACAAATGTCTAAGTATACAATTGAGGATCATAGAGTAAGGATGTGACTCACTCGTAGCCTAGAACAAAGTATGGGTATGCTTTAGGTGAAGAGGCATAGTCTGAGTGAAGTATCCTTGGTTGAGCCAAGATGCCAAGGGAGAACCACCATGGTGTCGCACATCCACAAGATGCAAAGGTTGGACTTGGACATGACTCTTAGGGGCATGATATTTGTGATGTTGTCAATACACATGATTTTATGTGTTAAAATGGTGACTTTGAATATTGATGCACATATAACATAAATAAGATGATATAGAGAAACATGCATCGCTAATGTGACGTCTTTACTAATATTTAGTTTTTGAATGAAGCCAAATCCCTCACAAAATTTGAGAGTTTGCTTGTTATCCACCTCTAAAATATGCCTATTGAATTTTGATTCTTCTTACAAAGCTGGAAATTCATGTACCACTTATGATATGTGATTATACCCCTCATTGGAATGTGCAGGTTATTGGCTTTCTACCTCTAAAATATACCTATTAAATTATTTCCCTTGTTGCAAAACTAAAATAGCATGCATTGTTTGTTGTCACGTATTTATACTAAAGAATCTCAAGACGTTTTCGATGGATCTTCTTCAATTGCAATTTTGAATGCCTTACTAGGATGTTGCACATTGGGATTCAATAACCATATAACCATATGCTTCCTTCAAAATTCATGTTATCTAGGGTAAGTATATTTTCAACACTGTTGCAAATTGGGATTCAATAACCATATGCTTCCTTCAAAATCTAGCCTTGATGTTGTCAAGTTTAAGCATGTTTTCAATATTGCAAGTAGGTTTTCAATACTGAAGGCAAACTATTGCCTTTGAACAAGCAGAATTTGGACTTGATTGCCATGGAATATTCACATAGTTGACTGTCGAACTGTGAAGTTTTTATAATTAATCGTAAGCACTTATACTATAAGTTTGATGTCCCTGTTATAAATTATTTTGATCACTGTTATAAATTATTTTGATCGATTTCATTAAGTATAAGGTGAAAAAATGCAATAAGATTTATCTATTTATTTGCAAGTACAGTTCTATCTTTGTTAGAGCTTCAGATTGTATGTATCAGGGCTTATAGCGAACCTACTTCTACATTCGATAATATTTACGAGTGACTCATAATAACATAATTAATAGACCGTGACTCATAAATGTATTACAGGTGACTGATATTAATATAGGTTCAAATGAATCGCATTTTGATTATGCACCCATCCTGGGAATTGCTTGCAAATTTTAGAAGGGAGACTCCATTCGAGACAAGTTTGAGCACACACCCAGTGTTTGGTCTCATTCGTCTGGACTCCTATTTGACATAAAAATGCAACATTTGAACTAGAGAAAACTCCATTCAAGTAGACAAATTCAAAGATTACACACCCAGTGTTTGGTCTTATTCATCTAGCCTCCTATTTGACATAAAAAGGCAACATTTGAACTAGAGAAAACTCCATTCAAGTAGACAAATTCAAAGATTACACACCCAGTGTTTGGTCTCATTCATCTGGCCCCCTATTTGACATAAAAAGGCAACATTTGAACTAGAAAAAACTCCATTCAAGTAGACAAATTCAAAGATTACACACCCAATGTTTGGTCTCATTCATCTGGCCTCCTATCTGACATAAAAAGGCAACATTTGAACTAGAGAAAACTCCATTCAAGTAGACAAATTCAAAGATTATATGTCATATAGAGCCCTTTGTTCAAAGGAAAGATACATACATAATGTTCTATCAAGTTCTATAAGCATTCTATCTTTCCATTGATCTAGTTTTAGTATCGCCATCAATAGCAAGATGTACATGTTATGTTCTTATTTGTATATTTATGTTTCGATCATTGTTATCAACATGCTCTTTGGATTGATCTGAAAGTTATACAGAGGTGGTAATGTTGGATGCCCCCCTCTTTCCTTGCTTCCTCTCTATATAAATACCAACCTGATCGAAT
>SNQJ01S0272160.1:0-11635 GCA_010110895.2 Picea sitchensis | reverse complement strand
AAAAAGTTGAGAGCTAACATTTTTGTTTATGAGTTATTGAAATTTCCATTTATGCTACAAAAAATGTTACAGAATATCTCAGAGAATGGTAAAAATGGTAATTCAAGTGGTAACAAGGTTGTGCAGAACAAAATTCCTCAGAAGACTTCCACTAAAAACAATCCTGATCCTCAAGATAAAGGAAGCCTCCCTGTAAATAATGTCAATAATGTAAAAAATGTAGATAAAGTAGTTTTAGAAACTGTCAGTAAAAAACCACAAACTACCACCCTTAGCACTCGCAAAAATGTACCTCCATTTTTGTTAACATTCGAAATCTTTAATAGAAACGTGCACAATTGTATGGTAGACTTAGGAGCGTCATCCAATGTGATGCCACGGTCTATATGCCAAAAGATTAACGCTGAAGTTGAACCCTCCACCTTAAAAATCCTACAACTTGATCGGACCAATGTTAAAGTTATAGGCGAACTAAAGAATGTGCTTATAAGATTATCGTCTAACCCCAAGGTTCATCAAGTCATTGATATAATTGTTGTGGATATTCCAGAAGTGTATGGTCTGTTTTTAAGCACGGACTGGTCGGAGTAGCTACACGGCTATTTCGCGACAGATTGGTCTCACCTATGGCTTCCAGAGAACGGCAAGCCCAACAAGATCAAGGTAAATCGTGAATGCTACCTTAAGTTCACGGTCACAGATTTCAACGATCCCAATGAACCATTTACACCTTCTGCTGATTCACCCAAAGTACAAGGGATGGATACCTTTTTCAGCAATTTCATGGCCGAGGCTTCAGCTATCACCAATCCAAAACAACAATCCGAGATTGTAGCATATGTGCAGCCAATAGTTTCTACACAACGATCTCATGTACCCGATGAAAATCAAGTTTGGTCTCTTTATTTCGACGGGTCAAAGTCCAAAGAAGGAGCTGGTGCAGGCTGTGTCATTATCGATCCGGTAGGTAACAAAGCATTAATTGCATGTAGATTAGAATTTGAATGTACTAATAACACTGCAGAATATGAGGCTTTACTGCAAGGTCTCAGAAAAGCCTTGGATATGAACATTCAAAACTTGGTTGTCTTTGGCGACTCCGAAATAGTGGTTAGACAGGTAAGAGATTCTATCCACTGTCTGTCTCCGCATCTCAAAAGCTACCAATTCGAGGTATGGAATTTAATGAATAAATTTGTTGCTTTCAATATAAATTCTATTCCTAGATTCTGAAGCAGATCTATTAGCTAACATAGCTTCTAAACTCTTTCCTGCAGAAGGCTTGTCCCCAGATGCATTCTCCGTCGAACTATTGTTCCAACCATCCGTTCCCGACAACATCACAAACTGGAGAGTCTTTGACGACGATCAGCAGATTATTGACTTTCTGCATATGGAATAAACTTTTCAAGGCACGGTGATAGACGAATGCACGCACGATGACATTTTGTGCGATTTCACGGTAATACTAGATCCAAGAACTCCTTAATCTTCATCAGACATGGTAAATTTGATCCCTAAATCTGTAGTTAGATTAGAGAAATTTTATGATCTTCAAGATAAATTTAAAAAAACGATCAATTGTAAAACCAATAGTTCCTCATTATTATACGAAAAAGTAAACTTAGGGACTAAGGACAATCCGCAGTGCATTAATTTAGGGTTGGGGTGTTCTCAGCAAGAAAAAGTTGCATTTATTAAATTGTTCAAATAATTTAAAGATGTCTTTGCATGGACGTATGAGGACCTTAAAACTTTCGACCCTAACATCATACAACATGTCATTCCTATGAAACCCAAACCTTACCCTTTCAACAAAAATTGAGAAAAATGCACCCTAAGCTCAAACTGATCGTTCAAAAAGAATTGAATAAGCTACTAAATGCTAAGATAATTTTTCCTGTTAGGCACACTCAATGGGTTTCTAACCTTTTCCCTGTCCGGAAGAAAAGTGGGGAAATCCGACTATGCGTCGATTTCTGAAACCTTAACAGAGCGTCTGACAAAGACAACTATCCTGTCCCACCCATGGAACAGATCCCTCAACAGGTATCTGGTTCTAAGAGGCTATCCTTACTGGACAGTTTCTCAAGGTACAACCAAGTCCTGATGTCTCCTCCAAACCAACTTAAAACTACCTTTAGTACCCCGTGGGGCACCTACGCTTATCGGAAAATTCCCTTTGGATTGATTAATGCCAGTGCCACTTTTCAGAGAGCAATGGACATTGCTTTCCAAGGCCTAGTCAATCAGTCCGTCGTAGTTTACTTAGATGATGTGACTGTATTTTCTAAAAAAAAAACCGAACATCTCGCTCATCTACGAGCCATTCTACAGCGTTGTCGTAAATACGGCATATCCTTGAATCCTAAAAAATCCATCTTTGCAGTAGAACAGGGTAAACTCCTGGGATTTATTGTGTCAAGCGAAGGGATGATTATCGCCCCGAAAGGACTTAAATCATAGATCCAATCAACCCCTCATCCTCACAATAGCATAAGTTCATCATGACAGCCACAGATTACTTTACCCAGTGGTATGAAGCTGCTACGTTAAGAACTGTGAACACCAGTCAGGTAATTGCCTTTCTAAATTCAAATATTATCACTCGTTTTGGTATCCCTGATTGTTTAGTATTCGATAATGCTTCTTACTTTTCCTCTCTTGAGATGAGCAAGTTTTCTTTAGAAAAAGGAATAAAACTAAAGTATTCTGCTAGCTATTACCCCCAGGGCAATGGATTGGCAAAATCAACAAATAAGAACTTGATTAAAATCATCAAGAGAACGGTGGATGAAAATAACAAAAATTGGCACAATGCACGATTAAACGCGCTGTGGGCTGATAGGGTAACACCAAAAACTTCTGTAGGTAACTCCCCCTTTTTTCTCATTTATGGCAGAGAAGCAATTCTTCCACCTCACATTCTTCTTCCTTCACTACAGTTGTCGTGGAAAATCCAAGAAGAAGATTGTCCCCCTTTAGAAAACCGAATTAACGCTTTGATGAAGCTAGAAGAGGTAAGAGCCCAAGCTAAATGTAAGTTAGATCAACATCAACTATTGGTTAAAAGCTGGTTCAATTCTAATTCTGCTTCTGATAGGAATTTCAAGGTAGGTGACCTCGTCTTGAAATGGAACAAACCGCATGAGGGAAAAGGAGAGCATACAAAATTTCAAAACTTATGGCTTGGACCATTTTTAATTGCTGAGAAGTTGGGTCCTATTTCTTTTCGATTGCAAAACCTAGAGGGACAGCCTGACACCTATCCGGTGAATGGCCAAGCCCTGAAAAGATACTTTGCTTGATAACAACCCTTGTACATTATGTACATATTTTGCTTTTGTTTTCTTTTTCTTTTGCTTTTTTGTTTTTGATTTCTCCTTTGAGTTTATCAGTTTTTGTTTTTGCAAATACACATACCTGTATACTGAGCTATTCAGACAAAGAAAACAGAAAAATCCTCCGCTGAAATAACTGCTAAGAAATTTGTATAAACATCAATTGTATACTTCTGAAATTTATATCTGTGTTGGCAAAAAGTCCATTGTTTGAAAGAAGTTGACTGATTTTGATCTCTGAGTAAAGCCTGTCATGATCATCTATTATCTTTTTACACTGTCCCTATTCCTTAAGGGAATGACTCAGAAGATGTCTCCATGCCTTAGAAAGTTGCTTCTGTAAATGAAACATCTCTGGATTTTAATAAAGGACAGTTCTAAAAATTCTGCTGAGGTATGAAAAAAATATGTTAAAATATCATAATTTTCAGCGTCACCCCACTCAACTATATAAAATAAAATAAATCAATAAAAGAGCTGTGGGAAGTGCTTGTAAACCCACCAAGATGCTGAACAGGTCTGCTAGCAGCGGGTAAATGCATGCATGACGCCAAGACAACTTCGTCGGGGTACTGAACATGCCCGCTGGTAGCGAAGCAATGTCGGGTATATGAAAATTTGCAAATAAGAAACCTCTTAACCTTAAAATGTCCTTCATTCTGATCCAAAACTTCTTGGCAGCATACAGATGTCAGAGTGGGTTAAATGGAAACCCTATCGAGGCTATGGATGCTGCTGACAGTAGTGGCTCTATCAACAGTATTGGATATTTTATCTTTAATATCGTGACTCGCTGGTCTTAAGACTGTTATCAGTTTTCATATTTTAAAACACTGCTGGAATAGTTGGTTAATGGTGATGTTTATACAATTTTCTGGTTGTTATTTTTGAGTTGGAATTATCCTTGCTGTCCTAATCTGAATTTGTTCTTTTGGCAGAGATAACTGCTTCTACCAGTGTGTTACCATTGTTGGCAGCCAATTCACATTTTTCTACTATCTTATAAGCTGCCTACACCAGTGTTTTGCAAACCTTAATTTTAGTCGCAACCCTTGAATAAAACGACACTATTATTTTTGCGCTATGTGCACACTTACCTTGGTTCCCGTTTTCACAACTGTAAGCGTGAAAACGTTGGTTTTCGAAGTCACATTAAAATCGTCACTGAACTGTCATTATCATGCTTATCGATATGCCCATTGCGTTTACAATTTACTTATCGTTATGCAGTTGGAAAAACCTCTTGATCTGTACTCATTTGGCATTCTTTGATTGATTATATAGTTTCACTTCATGAGTGATTGAGTTTGTGATGCATTGGTGATTCGATTTACATGTTCTTTGATCGATCCACTTGATCATTGGTTTCATAAAAACACATAGGTGTTATGGTTAAACCCTTGGTATATATCATTTAATATGACACCTAGTTCGTGTCATCAAAACCTTTGGCATTAACTTAGATTCATTGTTTGGTTTCAAAGATATGATAAAACTATAACTATTGATCGCGTGAATGTTTAATCCACTCACCATTGATTTCATTGGTCGAGCGAATGGCATAATTGTTAACCTATACAATAGTGGGTTGAATAGTTATTTGTGTCGGCGGTTGTACTGTAGATATGACTATCGTGAATGTATGAACTAGCTCCACCACCTTCGCACGATATGTCATTAATGTTTACCCCTATCCCTGTTTCACCTTTGCTAGTTTCGGGTAAGCCTGTGAGCATTCTTCTCCTGCGTATGCTGTGATTCAAACCCTGGCTCATTCACATCGCTCACCATGTGCTCCTCTCTATGGCACCAGTGGTGCGAATTGAGCCAAATGGTAGTCAAGCTCTGTTACTCTTTGATAATGCCCGTAAAGATTTACAAGATAATGGTTGGCTCACATTTATACAGAGGTTCGAGGGTTTCAATCTGTTTTTTGCACAACAATTCGCCCTTACCTTTGATGGGTGTAGGGCCAAAGTAGGTGACATTCAGCTTGAAATCAATGAAGAGTTCATTAGCTCTGTCATAGGACTAGCAGCCACAGGCCAGCGATTGTTTAAGAACTCCAAAGTTGATGAGGTTCCATGGCCTTTGCTATTCGTATCATGAAAGGTCACATCCTGTGACAAAGGTATGCCTATTTCCACACTTAAACCTAGGTGGCATGATCTTTTGATAATGGTTAAACAATTTGTGACCTGTGAGGGTCGGTATGGATTGGTTTTTCTCTATCACCTTCGATTGTTGATGAATTTCATGGGTTATCCATTGAACATGCCATTTTACTTCCTGCGTAGTCTTTAAAAAATGGCTAAGAGGTTTAAACGCGAGAAGGATGACAGCAGCTTGTTTCACCATGGCTTGATTAGACTCATCGTCATTCATCATTTGAACCTCCACGGCGATAATTGGCAAGCTTTTCTCACTCGAAATGGCCTTGTTGATTCAGAGTCTATCCAAATAGACAAATCTATGGTCAGTGAGACTAAGGTTGGACCACCCGTGCCCTTCCATGCCTTTCTACCCTCTCCCAAACCCTCAGTCTGCCCTAATATCGATCTACCCGACATCACAATAGAGAAGACCCAGGTTGTTAAGAAGCCTATGAGTAAAAAGGTTAAAGGTAACCCTACTGTCGATAGAAAAGGTAAAAAGAATGTTCGATTGATATCAAGGCTTGCTCAGAATAAACCTAAGCCAAATGTTGATCAAAATCCCATAGTTCTCAGTGAGGACTCGGACTCTGATGTCGAGCGTTTTCTAGCTGAAGAGTATCCTTACTCCCATGGCTTATGCTCTGATCCACCCTATGACTACGTTTCTAATTTGCACCCGTGCCTAAAGAACAATCCTAGCTACCCAAGGATTAAGCTACATAATGAAACCCTCGGTGATTTAAACAAACCCTTGCCTTCAATTTCGAAGCCCGGGCAGTCGTCATGCAGCCAATGTGATGTGTGGTTGGAGCGCTACTACACTGACGTTCCCTTATTACAATCGAAGATCAAATCTTTAGAGAACCAAGTCATAGTGTTGTCGAGAGAAAGGGACAGGCTTCAAGCTCATGACAAGAAGTAGAAAACCACTGGTTCGATCATTTTTAGGAATGTTGAATTGGCAACAGCCTTCGTCAATTCCAAATTATCATGACCAAGTCGTTTTTGTTATCTAGGTATGAATTTCAATATAAATTTTGTTTTATGAATTGCTTGAATTAATATAATGAATCGAGTTTTGGTTTTCGATTAGCTCTGTCCATTATTTGAAGTGACTCTGTCATAGTTTGATTATCAAAAATGGTTATGTTGTGGATCCTGTACAGTAGATTCATTTTACTAAAATTAAATGCACATATGATTTGGTTGTGCGATTTGTCATGCCCAGTTTAGTACAAGCAATTCATTAATTTTGATTCAGTTTGGTTTTTTTGTGAATCAATTATGTTTGATAGTCGATTTGGTTTGATTTTAATTAGTTTCGTTTGCTCCTAATAAACTCAAAACGACTCTGTGGATTGCGATTACTCAAAACAACTCTATTCTGTATTGAATTAGTATTCTTGATTGGATTTTAATTATCTTTGACCTATGAAAAAGATCTACTCGCTATAATCGTGGACTTGTAATGATTCATAATGGTTGTAACAAACACAAACTGTTTTGATTCGTTTTGATTTGATTAATGCATGTCTTGAGTTAGCACGATTGCCTGTTTTGAGTTAGATTGATATCGAAAGTAGGTTTGATACTGCTCTATTGGTTTTTTATTTTCAAAAACGATTTTGTCTCTGTTGAATTCGTATGAGAAAACTCGACTAATAGTTCATTTTTGAAATTGATTCAAGTAATGATTTCGTTGACTATCAATCAATTTTGTCTGCCCCCAATTGGCAATAACAAACGTTGGATGAGTCCCACAGATCCTGCTATCAACCGATTAATTCCATTATGATTTCGTTTGTGATAATTTACTTACCAGTTTTGATTTGATTCACTAATAGCATGGATCGTTTGTTTATGTTTAATATAGTGCTATCAATTTGAGAAAACAATCCTGTTGATTTCATTTGGATTCGAAGTGATTTTGCTAATGGCTGGAGCAACATAAACTGTTGGTTTTGATTTCAATTGGTCCATGAAATGATTTAATTGTTGTTGAGTTATCCAATATGATTCTGTTAACCCAAATTGGTGATAACGAATTAAACAGAGTGTATCCATCTCTGTTATCATTTGGTTGAATACAATCTAGTTTGTTCAATTTGCATACAAGTATCGATTTAAATGATGCTTTTAGCAATCAAATATTTTTAAATAGTTTGAATATATTTTCTAAGATTCGAATTGATTTTGAAACGATTATGTGTTTGATTTAGACCAGCTACAGAATCGCAAGATTCTATAGCTAGTCTTAGAAATTAGATTTTTGTTAATTTTATTAATAAAATATCCTCTAATATTGTCTATTCTTGTCCTTGTTCAGGTACATATGAATTTCCATGATCAATTGGGCATGCTGTGGAAGTTTAGGAGATATTTGTGTGATGTAGTTTTTATTTTTAGTCAGATTTTGGAGATTATCTCCAGATTTCCTGTAAACTGTTTTGATAACTCCCACAAGGATGTTTTACCCTGTGGGAGGTCTTTAAATACTTGTCAATTTTTTGTAATAAAATCATCATCCTCACTTGTGGGAGAACCAGACTATGGATTTATGACTCAGACTGAGACGAAAGTTGATGTCTTGTAACAACTTTCGCTTTCAATATGTCAAACTTTTGTTTCAAGTTTTATGCATATCAGTTTGCAGTTGATTATAGACTACTTTAGCTATCATAATCTATTGCATGTTGATGTGACTTGATTAATATGTTATCCATATCTGATCTCTTCTATTATTTTAAATTACAACAATTACTTGTTTCAGTTAATGAATCATAGATTTTTCTTCTTCGTTAATTGAATCATCTTTGTATAAATCCTTGCACGCAGATTTATCTAAATGTTATGATTTGTAAATTATAAGATTGTTGTAACTTTTATGTCTTGTTTGTTCTGTTATCAATATTCAAGAGAGCACTGCTGCTTACTGTTTACTAGAGGCTTGCAAAGCATTGATGCGGGTTTCCTCCCATCGAACCGCTGAACTGGATTCTTTACACAGGACAAATTGGAAAGCGTTATTACAGGTTAGCTTATTAGTGTTACTTAAGTAGTTTAGATAGATATATGTATAGTTTAGATTTGTATTTAGAGTTAGTATGTTAGTTGCTTAGTTTAGATAGTTTTTATTTTATTTCTTTTTCATAAAATTATAAAAATCAAAAATAATTTTGCTGTCTTAGTACAGATTACCAAAGAGTTTTGCAGGTTTTCATTTAAATCTGTAACTTGTAAATATTGTACGTTTGTGATTAAGATTTAATTCTATTAGATATTTAATTTCATAGAATTATTATAGCATTAGATAGTAGCTTGTATATATAATAGTTTAGATTTGTTTATTAGTTTGTTTTAATAGTTATTTTTAGTTAGATTAGTTAATTTAGAGTAGTTTTCTTTTGTTTTCTTAGGACTTAAATCGGCTAACGGAGCCGCTAAACCCGTTAGGGTGGGTTATCCCAAACGGCTTGGGTTATTTAGACAACCCCAGACCGGATCCACTCTCCCAGTTGACGGATGGTCAATTTCACCCGTCAACACTACCAAGATGGCCACTCGACCCTCCAACAACTTCTTTTTCTCTCATAGGGTGATAAAGAATTGTTTGCACAGCTCTGTTGACTTCCACTATGACAGGGATATTTTGAGTTTATATGACAACTCCCTATAACACGCAACTCTCACCTTCACTCTTGTTCACCTCGACAAACACACCCTCACTGATTCTCACTAGATTCACACGCCAAATGATGGACAACACATGTTTTGCACCCTTAGATTGGGTGACTTCTCCATGCAACAACAAGCATGCCTCTTAACACAATGCACTCTTATCTATTCAGACGTCGGGTGACTATTCTTCTATTTTTTATGGTGGTTCCTCCAAACAAAAAATGGTTTTATAAATGGATGCTATGACCACAAAAACAATAACTCAAACATGTGGTTTCTTCCCATCTCACCACCTAATCCAGATTTATGAGTAGAATGAAATGAATAATAGACTGAATACAATAAAACAAAGATAACAACAGATATTTAGTGAATAATAACTTCTATTGAATAAATGAAATAGGATGAAACTGTAAAACTGCATAACTAAAACAACTTGTTCGAATGGTGGTAGCTATCTCTGAGAAGAGATGTGGCTTCTATGCACATCCGTCTAAGAAGAATGATTACAATGAGGCACTAGAGGATTTTTTAACATTATGCATGAATTCCAAAACCCTATACATCCAAAAACCTAACCATAGGAGGTGAAACTCCAAAGGTTATGTGGGCCCCAATGGGTAAGTTGGTACCTCAACTTTCCAGGGTCGTAACTTTTGCATACTACCTCCATTGTAGGCGTGTGATAGCTCGTTGGAAAGGTATTTTCGAGAACTATCCATTATTCCATCAAACTTTGATTGTGGCAAGCCAAAAAAAACACTATTTAGGGCCCCAAAACGACCCTGGAAGTACAGAAATATGTACTGACATGAAAATTTTCAAACTAAGCTAGTTGTATTAGGTGGGTAGCCACCAATCTCCACCTGGAAGATGTGTAGGGCTTCAGAAAGCCCCGAAAGTGTAGAACCCACAATTACAAAGAAGTATAAAATAACATGTTGAACTAAAAAATTTCAAGAGGAGCCAGTTGGAATAGATAGGTGGCCACCAATATCCACCTGGATCAATCCTCCCCCCTTAGGAAGCAATGGTGTCCATTGCGTTGAGTTCCCCCATTGAGTGAGAAAACTTATGTTCAATTTGGCCTTAGGTGAACCACTTGCCTTGGTGTAGGAGCTTCCCTGCCTTGACAACCCGATAAAGCTGGATCCTTTGTTGGTGAGTGTCCTTGACTTTTGTGTCCACTATCTAATCAGTGGATTCTTGTTCCATGTAGTTAGGGTTGAGCTATGTTGGTGTCAGTTGTTATGCGATATCTGAGGTGTTCAATAAGGGTGGAAAATATGGCCGAAGGAGGTCCACATTGAACACTGGGTGCAAGCTAAGGAAGGGTGGAGTGTTGAGCTCAAAAGAATTGCTACCCAAAGCCTTGGTGATAGTGTAATTCCCATAGAGAAGTGGGTGGAGCTTCCAATGGGACCCTATAAGGTGCTCTTTCTGCAAATGTAACCAGACCTTATCTCCCACCTTAAACTGGTGCGGTACCCTGTGTTGATCATAGCGCTGCTTGTACTTAGCATTGGCTTTATACAAACTCTCATGGACCTGTTGGAGGATGTGTTGAATCCACTCAATGAATTTGTTGGCTTTGTCGACCTCGGACTGAACATGGGAAGATTATGCATGTGTGGTGGCAAGAGGTAATGCAACATCAATGGGACCCAAGGGTTGAAATCCCAACCCCAGCTGAAATGGGATATGGTCGATGGAGCTATGTGTTGGTCACTATAATTGCTTATTTAACTAAACAATCAAGTGCTACATAAATTGTCAACCCAGGGAAGTCTGTTTATTTCAAAGGTAATCACGCACTATATATGCTCAATCTCAAAAGAAACCTAGAGTTGTAGTAAAAGTATATTAATCACACCTTGCCTTGAACAAACTGAAGTTCTAACTTGAATTACAGGAAAGCAATCTACCTATTGCAGAGTTCAATGTTTAAATAAGTAATTGTCCAAAGAATCCTGGATTACATTAAGAAATAAAAACTTAAGAAAGAAATCTTTTCATGATACTGCAAAAGGAAAGACCAACTATCTTGAAACAGAGGACAGGACCCTATTCCCCAAGCAGGAATCTTCAGCACCTGTTTCCGATCATCACACTTTCATGAACTCATTGCTAATTGAAACGATTGACACACACTGAAGGATAACTATCTTTTAACAGAGAACAGGACCCTATTCCCCAAGAAGGAATCTTCAGCACCTGTTTTTGATCATCACACTTTCATGAACTCATTGCTAATTGAAATGATTGACACACACTGAAGGCTAACTATCTTTTAACAGAGAATAGGACCCTATTCCCCAAGAAGGAATCTTCAGCACCTGTTTCCGGTCATCACACTTTCATGAACTCATTGCTAATTGAAATTATTGACACACACTGAAGGCTAACTATCTTTTAACAGAGAACAGGACCCTATTCCCTAAGCAGGAATCTTTAGCACCT
>SNQJ01S0272159.1:0-11635 GCA_010110895.2 Picea sitchensis | reverse complement strand
TCCATTAACTTTATTTTTTAAATAATTTCTTTTGTATTCACTTTGAATTATAGTACACTCATCACTTTACTTTATTATTTACCTTTTAAAAATCTCTTAAACCACTTTGACTACTTTGACGTTTTGGGGCTTCTAGATGACTCGTGAGGGTTCTCCAACTTCACATGGCCTTAACTCTCTAACCGTGAGGAGTTATGTGACGTTCCACATACCACCGGAAATGACATGACATGTACTACCCATTTAGAATAGTCTTACCTTCAAATATATTAAAACTCATATCATTATACATCGAACAAACTTGGGTCCATTACCCAAACATTTGTGCTACCAGAATTCGTTACCAGACTTTCTGCAAGGGTTGACATCAATCACTAATGGTTGACATCAATCTACAATATCACTCTCCAATGGTTGAAATCAATGAAAACCAACAATCCATACCAATTCTCCATCAACCTAAGCCAACTGTCTAACATTTTTCTCCTTTGATTTCTCTTAGTTAGCTTGAGTTTCCTTGTCGTCTGATTGCTTGACAACCTATTTTCATTTTGAATATGAGTTTCTTATCCTTATCCTTAACTGGACAGTGTTTAATACATATATGCGGTTTTTCCCTTGACAGACGCATACATACACGAGATGTCATTCTGTAGGGCGCGTACATATGTGGTTTTTTCTTAAATAGTCGTGGTTTTTGCCAAGTCTTGTTGGGTATCTGACATAACTATTAAGTGCCTGCAGAGTTATAGGAAACCTTTCTTTTGTTGAATTTTCGGGCGTTTTTTCTTTCTCATCAATTTTTTTATTGGTTGTCCTTGCATCTTGGGCTGGGTGTTTGCTTCTTGATATCCTTCTTGGTTTGTCTCTTTTTTCTTATAGTAGGGTCTATATATAAAGTTGTTGTTCAGTCCTTGCATTTTCATTTCTTTATATTGAAAATACATAAAAAAATACATTTTGCATTTTGGCATTTGATATTTTGGGTTATTATCATTTATCTTAATACATGTATGGAAAGATTGCATCTTATTTGAAATTGCGGAGTTGAATTGAAAGTTTCCTTTTGAAAATCTTATCATTTCTTGAGAATTGAAGTTTAGGACTTAGCATTATGTTCATATTCATTTCTTTTATTTGCTGAGTCATAACATCATTTGTTTCACGACCACATATTTTGAGTAAACAAAGCCACTAAAAGTAACGCTGATTAATTTAAAATTGATTAGAAACGATTTTATTTTTCAGGGTGCACAAACTAACTTAAGATATAGAGGCTTGGAATAGGATTTTGTGAGTAAAATTCTCCAAGGATATTAAACTCAACATATATGTTTTTCTAGGGAGTGGTGAAATCCATTGTATAATTGGTGACGTCAGGAGGCTTCGCTCACACCAGAGTTAAGCATGAGGTCGCCCAAAGTTGGTTGCAGAGATATCCATCTAATACCTTCTTAGCGTCATAGATAGTTTTGGGGACCTATTCGTATATGGGGGTCTTTCTAGTACCTTTACCTCTGTGAGAGGTGGTGCTCGAGATTTCGGGCTTTGTTACCCTGGCCATACGGTGGACCTGACTTACGATTGTTCGCATGCGCATTGGTTATATCTTGGTGGCTTTAGTTTCTTAACATAGGTAGCCACATAGGTTACTTGCAGGGGTTATTCTGCAGGTACCCTGAGTTAGATAAGGGTCGGACAACACACAACCTTTATGGAGGATTACCTCTCTGGGGGGATCTGACCAACTACGTTGTTAACCCCATGAGGGAACTTATAATTGATTTTGATACCTCCGATCTTTTGAAGGGAGTCTCAGGCCCCTCTTAGGCGAGACATACCTAATCTAGTGAGGTAGGCCCCTTTTCAGATACTATATCATGTTTGTGTGCATTGGCCCTTTTTCTTTACTTTGGTTTTCTCTATGATTATTAGTTGGCCTGAGGATTTTGTATCACATCATGATTTTTCATTGCTATGGTTAGTGGAGCCCCTGTGACTCCCTCAGTTAGCTCTACCTAGCCCATGGTCTTTTCTCATTCCATGGGGATGAATCCTTTTGTATTTCTGAGTGGTACGCCGAATCATGATACTCATCCAATACCTTGGGACTCTAATCATTTTTATCATGGTATGCCAGACATGTCTTCGCACTTTCCATCCTATGCCCTGCCTTCTTATGTGAATCCTAGTTTTGGGTCCAGGGGCATGATGCCTCCTTATTCTCATTTTTCGTTTGGTGGGAGTCATATCTCTCAACCAACTCTTAGGGTAGGAGGTTGGAATATTCCTTCCTATGGATCCAATCCTAGCTTCACTTTTCCAGGAGCAAGTGCTCAAATCGGTGGTCATTCTACTTATTACATCTCATCCATCTATCGTTCTTCCACTATGTCGGTTCCTATGAACACTTTTAGCATGGTAGACCTCCATCTCTCCTATGGTGTTTCATATGGGGGGAGTCAATTTTATAGTATGGGAAACCCCCTTCACGAAGTTCCTTTGTCTGGTGGAAACATATATCCTCACTTGAGTTAACCCTTGTCATGTCTCTTTCTCTTCGCAAGTGGCTTCCTTGGTGACGATGCGGTTACAACCCTTTATGAGTCAATTTGGAAGAGGATACTATCCTGTCGGACAGGGACATGGTGTATACTAGAACCCTTCTTGGCCTGCAACTTCTCAAAACCAGTCTTTCCCGGAATCATGGTCTCAGATGCCGCAACCAACCATCATAAGTCTAGTAACTATAAGTCATACTGGAATTATATCACCAACCTTTACTAGTCATGTTGGAGATAGGTCAAAAACCTCTACAAGTCATGTTGAAGACCAACAAACAACCATTGCAAGTCATGTTGGGGGCACAAATCTAGTCATTTCTATTCACACTGCACATACATCACCAACCTCTGCTAGTCATGTTAGGGATTCATCACCAACCTCTGCTAGTCATGTTGGTGGTTCATCATCAACCTCTACTAGTCATGTTGAAGGTTCGTCCCAACCTCTACTAGTCATGTTGGGCATTCATCACCAACCTTTGCAAGTCATGTTGGATATTTTCTACTAGCCTCTACAAGTCATGTTGGGAGCATGTCACCAGCAACTGCAATTCATGTTGGGGGAATTTATATGATTGAAAACCTTAGCATATAAAACGTAAGCCCAAGTTCCTTTGTAGACTTTGCAAAGGATGTCACCTTACTCATTTGTGCCCTGCCCCTGCTGTGGTACAAGAAGCGTGGTCCCAGCCTGGGGGCCCTTCGGGTTCTAATTTGTCTTCGGTTTCCCAACATTCTAGTCCTTATTTGGTTGATACAATGGTCGTGTCGATGCAATATTCGGCCGACGCCCATCTTATTTTATGGGGTGATGTGTCTCTTGACCTTGTTGTCTCACATCCTATCCAATCAACGGTCATGTCGATGCAATCTTTGAATGATACCCCTCTTCTTTTAGGGGGTGATGCATCTCTTGACCTTGTTGTCTCGCATATTGTTCAACCAATGGTCGTTCCGATGAAATATTTGGTTGACACCGCTCTTCTTTTAGGAGTGATGCGTCTCTTGACCTTGTTGTCTCACATCCTATTCAACAAACGGTTGAAGAAGTGGTCATGTTGATGCAATATTTGGTCGATCCCACTCTTCTCTTGGAGAATGACAAGTCTAAGGAAGTGACATTGTTGATGCAATCTTTGGTCAATCCCACTCTTCTTTTGAGGGGTGATGCATCTTTCAACCATGTCCTTAGAATTTATAGACCTGTACCTTCTGAACAAGGGAGCTTTCCACTCTCTTCAAGTATGCTCCCTCCAAGTAATATAGATGTTTCCTTTGATTGGGTTGACCTTGTAGAGCCTCACCTTCCTTCTTCTACACCCTTCCAGATAAGGGGAATTCTTTGATATATTGTAGATAAGGTAACCTTTGCAAGTATTTTATCCTCCTCGACTTGGAAATATTTGGGTTTTCCGAAGCTTGTGTCTGCTATCTGTGATTTGTTGACTTTTGACAGAAGTCTTGCACAGGAGCCATGGCCTCCCCCATGATATGCTACTCAGAACAACATCTCTGAGTCTTGTTTAAGCTCTTTAATGACTCTCTCAAAAATCGATAAGATTGCCAAGTGAACTTGTCTCTTTCACACTCGCTAATTAGATTTGAAAGGACATATATTTGGTGTAAGTTTAACCCTTTTTTAGACCAAGTAGACTAATTTCGAAAAAGGAATACTCTAGTCACTTGTGGGAGAAGAGTTCTCCTGGGTAATTTTTTATACTTTTTCGGGCCTAGGAGACTAAATTTACGAAAAAGGACATTCTTTGGAGTTAATTTGTAATTGCATCTCATTCTCTTACTTACAGTATTGAACCTATTGATGGTTCCCTCTTTCACATTATAATCCTATCATCTCAACAGTTTGCATCATTAGCCAAGTAGATCCTTGTTTATATCCTTTGCAGCTTGACACCCTGTACCCTATGAGGAAACTATCCCTCGAGTGTCCATATCCTGCATGCACCTCCTTGCATTGAGTATAAGTATGTTCCATTGCTGGAGCTAGTTGCTTACTCGTGACACTCGTTTCCTCCTCTGTATCATATCATTCATTTGTCTATGAAAAAACAAAAAAATACTGGAGGGAAAAGAATATTATCTCATGTTGGCAGCAATCATGTCACCTTTGAACACAGCACAAAATTTTGAGTCCACTTGTCATCTGAAGTTTGGGGTTTAGCATGAACTTAGGAAGATGAGCTCGTTACTTAGAGTTTGATCCTCCAGTTGGTTACTCTTCTAGTCCCAATGGAGAGTTTGATTGGTGCATATTGCATCACAAAGTTTCATTATCAAGTCTATGTGTCCAGAGTCCTCCATATGTCTCATGCTCTTGTTCAAAGGATGTATATAAGCCTGTGTCAACCATTTCTTAGAACTATTGACTTTGCATGTAGGAAATACCCTCAGTGTGTCTCAGAATTACATGAAGTTGTAGTCCTACCATGCACCCTGGTCCTACTTTCCTTATGGGTGGGTAACCTTGAACCCAACAATCGACATCTCTTCATTGGTCGCTGACTGGGGGTTTTACCTTGTGTTCGGTGACAAGAAATATATTCACACATTGAGATTCGTGCAATGTCTTTGATGTCATTAGACTTATTGGTGGGTTCCTCACCTTTGTCATCATTTTTCATTATTGGCTACTATTCAGAGGGTCTTTTTCATGCACTGCTTACATCTGGTGCATGCGAAAGATGCACAAGGTCGTTAGTCCATGAACATGTTATTCATCTGAGTTCCTCCAAATCATCAAGATATTGATTTGTACCTCGTGCTGACTGATGAGAGTTGTCGTAATGCTCTTCTTTCAGTAGGTCTCGTTCCATTGACTTCAACTCATCTATTCTGGAAACGAGGCCTAGAGTACTATGAGTACCTAGAGGCTTGCAGTCATCAGTGGCAGGTTCTCTCACCATCGACAATTGGGAATACATCAATGTCTACTGATCGATGGATTCTTCAAGTGTTCGACCTCAACACCTTTATTCACACTTGTAATAATGTACTCGATGACTTGATACCTACTTTCATTATCGGTAGGATGTCTCACATTTGTTAATGATATACCTCAATGATCGGTAATCAATCGAAGTCTCATTGTGTTCAACCTCAACTCCTTTATTCCCATGATGTAGACTTGCACCTTTGGTGGATCGTGTAGAAGACTTGAAGACATTAGTTCATAGTCTCATATTTCCTAATCTATTTCTATCATTCATTGGACCAGTACCTATATGACTTCAATGATCATGGGGGATCATATTATACTCCATTGTATATAGCTATCTCCAGATTGATTTTGAGACTAGTTTTCACTAGGCATTTTTTGTGACTATGATAGCCCATGGCATGTATCTACTATTGTATTTCCTATTCATGACCATGAACAGTTGTTTGGTATATTTCCACATGGATCTGCAGTCTAATTCAAATTGACATCCATGTGAACAAATTCATTATGGATTGTAATATTCTTATGAGCAACTAGTTCGTCCAACTGGGTCTCCATTACTCCACTTCTGAGAATTATAATGTATTTCAGCCATTGTAGATACTCCTCTAACCTCACACATTAGGGGAAATTTGTTATAGCAAGATTTTTCTCACCCCATGGAACTTGCTCAGAAGGCCTTTTCCATTTCCCTATGCAGACTTGAAGTCCCTTTTTGCAATTTCCATAGCTAAAAAATATGTTTTTCCACATATACACGCCCTCATAGTTATACAACATGCATATATGCAAGTTGCACCATTACATCCCACGTACATCAGGTTTTGTGCCCAAAATTAAAAATGGTGTCGGTTTCCATGTGATGTCACAAGATCCATAATCCTTGACCTTCCATATACTAGAAATGTTCTGACTCGGCCCTTCAGTTCCATTTGAAGGTTATAAATGGGCCATATCCAAGCTGTGGAAAAAAGAGAAGAATTCAACTTTGAGAGGAAAGTTACTCTGGAGCAGGGATGATTTTAGGGGATAAATTTCTCTCATGGGCTAATTTTCCAAGGTTTTTCCCGAAAAAATATTTGTTATTCTAAAAACGATTCACCTAAATTCTATAGGATAAATTTATTTTACCTTAAAATTTTCCAAAACTTTATACAAACTATATAAAATCCTTAGAAATTTGAATATTTTTACAAAAATATCGCCAAACATTTTATAGTTGGCATATGAAGGATTAGTAAGATTCGCCAAGGTTTCTACATTTTAAAATAAATATCTAGCCTTAAAATCATCCCTTCTCTAGAGAAATTATTCACTTCATATTGAGTCTGCATCCCTTTGTCCTTTTAAGTATGAACACATTGTTCAACCCCCAAGGTCTTCCCTCTTTGATGGAGAACCTCATTGTCTATCTTATATGAGCTTGCCTTTGGTGGAGGATTGAAGTGGTGGAGGCCGAGTTGGAAGGAACTTGGTTTCTCGGTTCCGAGATGTGTCGACATAGAATTTTGTCATTCATAAACTTCTATTGATAATATTTTAATAGAAATACTATTTTCTCGTCCAATTAATATCTTGCAAATATTTGAATTGTTATTCCATGGGCATATTTGTTATGAATATTGATGGATTTTGATATTATATGTGCTAACTGTATATATTATCACCATATGGATGTTTATCTTGGTTGTTGAGGACAAGTTGTAGGTGTATAACATTGAGTCAAGTGCTCAATGGTGGTGTTATTCGAACATCCGGACAAGGTAGGCTCTTTATCTTGTCTTGTTAGCATCTTTGTTTATACAACATACTTGAGAATAGAGTTGATTTCTGCAGTCATTTCATCTATTGTGGTTTACCCCATGCCATAGAGTGGTTTTCCTCGTAACAACATCAATGTTCAATATAATGGATGTCTCATTGTCATCATTCGTCATTTCCATATATAGAATATTTGTCGGAACTCTCTTGAAATGTCATGGCACTTCCAATACACCCATCACAAATTTCATCTTTCATCGACCTCGCATAGTGAGCAGTGAATTTGGCCAACGTTGAAATTTCTTCAAACTGTGCTTGTATGCATCGAAATTTGACATCGTTAGACTAGACACATGCCTTGACGGTATAGAGGGTTTCAAGAATCAAGCATGTCTAATGTCCCCACATAATCTTTGACATCGTCCATGTTTTCATCAACGTTCATAATGTATGTCTCATTGTCATCATTCATCATTTCCATCCGTAGAATATTTGTTGGAACTCTCTTGAAATTTCATCGAACTTCCAATTCACCCACCACAAATGTCATGCACCGATCCTGCATAGTGAGTAGTGAATGGGGAAAACGTTGAAATTTCTTCAATATGTGCCTATATGTGTCGAAATTTGACATGGCTATACTAGACACATGCCTTGATGGTATGGGGGGGTTTCATGAAGACTCAAGGATTTATGATGTCCCTGCATAATCTTTGAGATCATCCACATTTTCATCAATGTTCATCATGCACGTCTCATTGTCATAATTCGTCATTCCCTTCTATAGAATTGTTGTAGGAACTCTCTTGAAATTTAACATGCAACTTCAAATACACCCATCAAAAATTTCTTCCACCGACCCCACACAGTGAGCAGTGAATGGGGCCAACGTTGAATTTTTTTCAATATGTTCCCGTATGCATCGAAATTTGACATGGTTAGACTAGATAGTTGCCTCGATGGTATGGGAGGGTTTCAATAATTAAGGATGTTTTATGTCCCCACATAATATTTGAGATCATCCATGTTTGCATCAACGTTCAATATAATGGATGTCTCATTTTCATCATTCTTCATTGCCATCTATATAATATTTTTTAGAACACTCTTGAAATGTCATGGCACTTCCAATACACCTATCACAATTTTCATCTTGCATCGACCTCACACAGTGAGCAGTGAATGGGGCCAACGTTGAAATTTCTTCAGTATGTGCTTGTATGCATCGAAATTTAACATGGTTAGACTAGACACATGCCTTGACGACATGGGAGGGTTTCAAGACTCAAGGATGTCTATGTCCCCACATAATATTTGATATCGTCCATATTTGCATCAATGTTCATCATGCATGTATCATTTTCATTATTCGTCATTTCCATCTAAAGAATCTTTGTCGAAACTCTCTTGAAATATCATGGAACTTCCAATACACCCATCAAAAATATCATCCACCAACCCCGCACAATGAAAAGTGAATGGGGCCAACATAGAAATTTCTTCAAATTGTTCTTGTATGCATCGAAATTTGATGTAGGTAGACAATACACATGCCTTTCCGTTATGGGAGGGTTTAAGGACTCAAGGATGTCTGATGTTCCCACATAATATTTGAGATCGTCCATGTTTACATCAACGTTCATAATGAATGTCTCATTTTCATCATTCATCATTTCCATCTATAGAATCCTTGTTGGAACTCTCTTGAAATGTCAAGGAACTTCCAATACACCCATCACAGATGTCATTCACTGACCCCACATAGTGAGCAATGAATGGGGCGAAAATTGAAATTTATTCAATCTGTTCCTGTATGCGTCGAAATTTGACATGGTTAGAGTAGACACATGCCTTGAAGGTATGGGAGGGTTTCAAGAATCAAGTATGTTTTATTTCCCCACATAACCTTTGATATCGTCCATGTTTTCATCAATGTTCATCATGCATGTTGATCTCATTATCATCATGCATCATTCCCTTCTATAGAATATTTTTCGGAACTCTGTTTAAATGTATTGGAAATTCCAGCATGCCCATCACCAATGTCATCCACCGACCCCACACAGTGAGTAGTGAATGGGGCCAATGTTGAATTTTCTTCAAAATGTGACTATATGCGTTGAAATTTTACATGTTTACACTATGTGCATGCCTTGATGGTATGAGAGGTTTTTAAGACTTAGGGACATCATTATCTTCATAATTTCCATAATCATGGTTTTCATTTCCATCATCATCTTCATCATATTCATCATGACCCAATTTCTCCATCCATGCCAAAAAATGTCAAACCCGACATACCCATATTTACAACGAAACCTAATGAAGATGCCAATTTCCATGTATTTGCCTTTTTCTTCTGGCATTCTTCGAGATGATTAAACCATGATTCTATTAAGTTGAGACAACCCAAAATAATTTTATAAGGCCCAACATGCAAGTGGTTTAATTTTTAATGGGTTAGGGATTATATTGAGTCAAGGGCTTAATGACATCCATTGACCCTACATGGTTACCAGTGACTGATTCCAAAGTTGAAATTTCTCCAAACTGTGCGTGTATGCGTCAAAATTTGACATGGTTATACTAGGAACATGTCGCTTGATGGTATGGGAGGGTTTCAAGACTCAAGGATGTCTAATGTCCCCACATAAAATTCAATACCGTCCATGTTTCAAGGGGTTAGGGGTTAGATGGTATAAAAGTTAAGGTCCTAGGCTTAGGCTTAGTGAGATATTTCAATTTGTTTTAAAATATAAATTAATAAATAAACTTTGGATACATTAATGATCCTAATCGTTTGTATTTACATTGATTTGCATATACGATCTATTTAATTATATTTTTAACAATTTCCAATAAATGAACACTAACCATGCTAACTCTTATATAAGTAATCCTAATTTTTTTTCCAACAATTCATAGAAAAGATTGAACACTTTAAGGATATTGCAAAAGGTAATTTGTATCGTTGGAAATAACACTGAATCATTTCATGAAAGTTTGGGCCATAAGAATCAACATTTTAAAAACTGGATTACAAATAATTTTGAAAATTTAGAAGTCTTGGTCATTAACATTATTGTCTGCAACAATGTCATCTAGTTTATCATTGTCAATGCTCATATGTTCTTTCAAGTATTTAATATTATCATCATCCTCTTCTTGATATGCATCATCTTCATCATCATTGAAATTTGTTTATAGGCCATCTATATTGTTACCAGATGTATTTGGATTATCATTTTCTATACAATCCATATTGTTTTCTTCCATAACATCATTTAACTCTGGATTGTTTTCTTATTGTGCCTGAACATAACCATCTTCAACATCATCATGGATGTTAATTTCTTCGATGTTCTATAATACCTCTATCTAATTTTGTTGGAAATCATTGTGTTTGTCAATATCCACTAATGCATTATCAAATACATGCCTTAATCATGGATCATAATGTATGACAAATATCCATTTTGGGTCCAAAATATCTTCATAGAAAAATACCTACACATGAACGACATACATATATTAGACATATATTATAACACTTTTATTTATAAATAAACACATATATATTATCGCAATAAACTATGAAGCAATAGATTAATGATCACTATTGCTTCTTATTTTAGTTAAAGAAATACATGCTCACAATGAATTGGTAGAACATAAGGTTCATTATCCTCCAGTAGGAACCTCGAGGAATCTATACAAAACAATCCATTATGGGTATCATGTCTTTGTGTCCTCTCAAATGCTTCATTCCATCTACACTTAAAAATGAAATATTTATGTTGGGCCCAAGATATGATCACTTTTATGAAGGTTATTATACACTTTTGTCACATGTATGTGTTTTTCATATTTTGAAGGAGATTTTTGAAGAATTTTATGTTAAAACGGTATGATCTCCACCAGGTACGTGTGATTCATGTTTAATGTCATTATTGGGTATAATTCATCATGTTTTATGATTACCAAGAGCTAATTCCTCTTCATCCATCACCTCTTCCTGCACAAAAATGAAGGGCAACTTGGCCATTATGGAATTGGCAACCAATGATGGGAAAATCGGGAACATGGGTTTTGTTCATGCTTGCCCTGTTCATTAAGGTTGGTTGTCATTGATGTCAAACCTTGAAGAAATCCCTGTAGCACAAAGGTTTGGGTAATGGACCCAATATTGTTTGATGTAAATATGACTCATTATTTTTTTGTCATGGTTGATAAGAAGTAAATATGGATGAACTCTAAAGCGGTCCCCTTATGGCGAAAGCCCTCACAGGAAGACACTTTGCGGAGTAAGAGAACCCATGCTTAATTGTGGAATAATGAGATTAAGGACAATGAA
>SNQJ01S0272158.1:0-11635 GCA_010110895.2 Picea sitchensis | reverse complement strand
ACATTTTGGTCCAACCTCTGGTCGATGCTAGACACAAAGCTCACCAAGTCCACAGCTTTCCATCCGTAAACTGATGGCTAGACAGAGGTCATCAACCAGATGATTGTACACATTTTGTGCATGTACAACTCAAAGCATCGATGCACATGGGATGAGAGCCTCCCCTATGTATAACACAGCTACAACCGGGCTCTCCATAGCTCAACAAGCCACAACCCCTTTCAAGTGGGCTTGGGATTCCAGCCACTATGTCCCATTGACGTAGCCATGCCATTTGCGGCTACTTGGGCAGATTTGACCCATGTCTAGTCTGAGGCTTACAAGGCAAACGGATTCATTGAGCGCATTCATCACATCCACCAACAAGTTCATGACATCTTGGACAGAGCCAATGCTAAGTACAAGCAACGACATGATCAACATTGGGTGCCACACAACTTCTAGGTGGGTGACAAAGTGTGGCTACATTTGAAAAAGGAGTGCCTCACTGGACCCTACCACAAGATTCAACCACTAAAATATGGGCCATACACCATCACCAAGGCTGTAGGGGACAATGCCTTTGAGCTCGGTATTCCACCATTCCTTGGTCTGCACCCAGTGTTCAATGTGGACATCCTTTGGCCCTACTTTCCACCTCTACTAGACACATCCGACATGGCAGAACAACTCACACCAACAACGTTAAACCCAGATTGCATGTAACAAGCCACAACTGATCGAATTATGGACACACAGATCAAGAACACCCGCCAACAGAGGATCTAGCTATATCGAGTTGTCAAAGCAGGCCAATTCCTTCACTAGGGCAAGTGGCTCACCAGGGACCAAGTTCAGCAGAAGTTTCCTCATCTCATGGAGGAACTCAACACAATGGGGACCATTTCTTCCTAAGGGGGGAGGACTGATCCAGGTGGATATTGGTGGCCACCCACCTATTCCACTTGGACCCACACCATTGTTTCTTTCAGTTTTTCAGTTTCCTTAATTGTAGCACAGTTTACTATTTTTAGCNAGTGCATTCATGCCCAAAAAACAGCGTTTAGGGCCTCAAAACAGCTCTGGAAGTTCAGGACCCAAAGAACTTCTAAAAATAGTAAATTGTGCTACAATTAAGGAAACTAAAAAACTTAAAGAAACAATGGTGTGGGTCCAAGTGGAATAGGCAGGTGGCCACCAATATCCACCTAGATCAATCATCCAGTTGATGACCTTGGTTTGACCATCCGTCTGGGGGTGGAAGGCAGTGGATTTGGTGAGCTCGGTGTCCAACAGGGACCAAAGGCTTGACCAAAATGTATTGATGAATAGACTGTCCCAATCTAAGATGATGGTTTTTGGTATTCCAAAATGTACCCACACTCATTCTAAGAAGAGCTTGGCAGTGGCCTCTGTTGTGATGCTCTTCTTGCAGGATGCTATAATTTCCATTTTAGACAAACGATCAACCACCACAAAAAAAGTCATTTTCCTGCTTGGTTGATGGAAGATCCGACATGTAGTCCATCGAGATGGATTCCAAGGGTCTTTCAGGAGTAGGAAGAGGGGTGTACATGCCTTGTTTCTTAATGGTTGGTTTGGCAATGGTGTAGGCAGTGCAGGACCTGATATACTTGTTGACATCCTATTGAAGTTTCGGCCAATAGAAATGTTGTTGCAACACTGACACTATCTTTTCTATGCCGAAGTGTCATGTCACCCGACTGTAGTGGGATTCCCAAATCAACTTCACCTGCTCACTTGATGGAGCACAAAGATTACCCATATGTCACAACAACCCATCCTGAATATGGAAATCAGTGACAACTATGTTTGCGCCCAAAATCTAGTAGGTGGTGGTGAAGTCAGGATCTCTCTCATACAGTTGGGGCCACCAAGAGGTCTCATGGCCGTAGGAGTTTAGCATCATGGTGAGTGCTACAATTGATGGGTGGCTGAGGAAATCAACAACATGGTTGGTTCTTCCTATATTATACTTGATGTTGAGATGGAACTGTTGCAAGTATGTGGACCACTTTCAATGGTGGTCATTCTACAATTTTCCCTTTGTCTGCATGAACTATAAGTCTGCATGAAATGAAACAACTTATGATCATTGTGGATGATTGTCTCCTTCCTGAGAATGAAATTCCTCCACTGGAAACATGATTTCACAATGGAGTACATTTATTTATCATAAGTAGGGTACTTATGGATGGCATATGGTAGTGTCTCACTATGATAGGTCACATGGTGTTTGTGCTGAGTGAGAACTCCACCCACAACATAGTATGAAGCATTTGTCTCGATCTCAAAGGGCTATTGCAGGTTGGGTTATGAGAGCACTAGGGATTAGCACAAGAATTGCTTCAAATCATTGAACACTTGTTGTTGTGATAGGCCCCACACAAACTTTTACTTACCACCGCCCCTTGTTACTTGGATGAGAGCCCATGCACTATGGGAGAATCCCAACATGAACTTGCGATAAAAATTGGCAAAGCCTAAAAAGATTCATAGCTTAGTGAGTGTGGTTGGGGTTGGCCAGTCACAGATGACCTAGATATTGGGTGGATCCACATGCACCCCATGCTCATCAACAATGTATCCTAGGTACTGGACCATGTCCATGACGAAGGAGCATTTTTCCAAATTTGCATATAGCTTGTGTTGTTGCAAAGTGTGCAGAACCTATTGAATATGCTTCAAGTGTCCCACCCAATTCTTGTTGTAGATGAGGATGTTATCCATATACACCACCACAAAACAATTGGTGAAAGGCCACAAGATATTGTCCATCATCCTCATGAAGGCTGTTAGGGAATTCGTCAAACCAAAGGGCATGACCAACCATTCAAAAATACCTTCTTTGGACTTGAAGGCAGTTTTCCATACATCTGTCTACTCTATTGGGACTTGATGGTAGCCAAACTTCAAATCAATCTTACTGAAGTATTTGTCCTCCTTGAGTTGGTCAAGGATATCGATGATTCGGGGAATCGGGTATTGATTCCTGACTGTGATTTTATTTAGGGCCTAATAATCAATGCAGAGTGGTCAGATCCTGTCTTTCTTCTACACAAGCATTATTGGCATTCCACATGGTGATGATTATGTGCCCCTTTTGGAGTATTTCTTAGATCTGATGCTTAATATCCTCATTTTCTAACAGAGAGTGGTGATAGACCGACCCATTGGGTAGCGAAACGTTGGGGGTGAAATCAATTAAGTGCTTGACATAAAAGTGTAGAGGTACCCCAGTGGGTGAGGAGACTATGTCTTTGTATTCTTCCATGACCTTATCCACTTTCTTCTACTGCGTGGAGAGATTGGTCACGTAGGCCATGGATGCGGTTGTAACCTTCTGTTCACTTTGAGAGTGAATCACAAAGAAGACAAACTTCCCGGTCTGAGAGATGACCTTCTTGCATTGCTTGGTAGAGATAAAGGAAATGGAAGTAGGTGGGACTACCTCGGGTATCCTGTACAATTTCATGTCCAAGGTAATAATAACAATATGAGGCCTATAATCATATGCAACATGATGTTTCCATAAATAAGGTTGGCCCAAANAAATAACATAAAAAAATTCAAGGGGAGAAACATCACACAATACCTCATCTTTGAAGGGCTCAATGTCATAGGATATGTGACACTGTTGGTTGATGTGAAGATCGCTTCCTTGGTGGAGCCATATGATGGTGTATGGCTGTAGGTGCAGTGTTATCGGTAGGGCTAGCCACTTGACGACCTCCATTGATATGAGGTTTTTTTGGATACCGCTATCAACGATGAAGTGCAATAGAGTAACATTCACCCACATCTATGAATGAAAGAGGTGCTTGACTTCCTCTGGATGATCAGGTTCATCAAGCTAGATCTTGGTGGTAGCAACAGTGGCACTGGGTTCTGCGTCAATAATTTGTCTCCCCTTTTCTGTTTCGGACTCTGAGTCGGAAGCCACATTTGACTCAGAGGATTTCACCTCAGCCACTAATGATTTATTTTAGTGGAAATCAGTAGTGTTATGCTAGAGGCTCTTATGGAATTCACAACACTTCTCGATGTCTTTCTTCATCTTTCCATTGTCCTTCTTGGTTTGCGGCTTACACTAGTTTTACTAAGGTTGTCCATATTTTCTCTTCCCTTTGTTCTGCAGGTTGGGGCTACCCTTTCCATCCTTCTGCTATGTGGGTTTCCCAGACCCAAACTACTGCGTCTTTTGTTTAAGCTTCTGCTCAATTTTGATGGCATATCGATAGGTCGCGCCCAAGGACGAGATGTCCAGAAAATCCATTTATGTCTAGATGTATCTATGCATACCTCTATGGTATTTAAGCACCAGATGTCGCTCAAAATATTTGATACTCAGCTTGGTGCACAAGCTATGGAAGATATTTTTGAACTCTGGCACTGTTTGGTCCCTTTATTACTGCAGTGTGGTCCATCTTGTATACAAGTCATCATAAATTCCAACATGGTAGTATTGTTCCTTAATAGAATCCCTGAAGGACTCCCAAGTGAGTGTGACTATAAATAATGAGGTTTCCTTTGTTTCCTTTTGCTCACAGAAAGTGTCCCACCAATATTTGACATGGGGGATGACTTTGAGGAGCACAAATGTAATCTTTTCTCTATTGGAAAAGTTATGGACAAAAAAATACCCTTCTAGCAGATTCAACCATTTTTCTACATCATTTGCGTCTATCTAACCTTCAAATATAAGAATATCAAAGTCGATCTATACTTTGAAGGGGGCGGCGCCTCCGCTCGAGGAAGATGCGTCATCTGTTGGTAGCCATTGAAAGATTTGCCCAAAACTATCCATCATATCATTCCTTTGTTGCACGAGGGATTCCTCGAGCAACAGTTTGAAAGGGTCTCATATCCCATCATATTTATTTTCTCCCACTATGGAAGTTTTATGAGGCATGCGAGAGCCTTTTTTCTCAAGAGAAACAAGCTCGAGACCCAACTCTTTGTACCCTGACCTCATCAGGGAAATGCACTAAGAACGATAAGGAGCAGACCTCTCTGATACCACTGATCCATATTTTATGAGTAGAACGAAATGAATGTAGATCTATATTATGAACAAAGAAATACAATGAACAATAACAAAGATACAGTAAAACTTGGCTTCTATTCAATAAAGAAATATGTTGAAACTATAAAATGCAGACTTGAACAATCTTGCTAGAATGGTGGTGGATTATCTCTGAGAAGAGATGTGACGGATGTGCTCATTCGCAATAATATGATTACAATGAGGCTCCAAAGGAATTTTTACATCAAACGTGAATGACAAAACCCTAGACATCCAAAAACCTAACCCTATGAGATGAAGCACCGAAAGCCATGTAGGCCCCGTTGGGGTAAGTTGGTACATCAACTTCCCAGGGTCATAAATTTTGCATATGATCTATGTTTTACGTGCACGATACCCTGTTGGAAAACTCTATTTGATGACTACACATTATGCCATCACATTGTGACTGCATCTACATTGTGACTGTGGCAGGCCCAAAAAATGTTGTTTAGGGACTCAAAACAACCCCAAAAGTTTAGGACATGAAAAGATAAAAATAAAATCACCAAGATGNGCCAAGATGACATCTTTATGTGAGCTAGTTGGAATAGGTGGGTGGCCATTGATATACACCTAGATCAGTTATCTTCCCCACCCAGTTTTAGTTCCCGCAAGTGACATGTTGAGCCTTTAATAAGTATATTATTGTAATGGCTTTGATCCCTATTGTTGATCGACCTTGTACCCTAAATATTCTATGGTTTACCCTCAACACCATCCTCGAAATGAGGGGAAGTACTTGGGGGTTTTCCCAAACTTTGTATCCTAGAAAAAAATTCAATGTCTTACTAACATTCAAGTAGTTTGAGACCATGAGAAAAAAAATATTTATATCCATAAATGTAATTATAAAATCTCATTGCGCTAACATTCATTTAATTTTACACCATGGAAGCAAAAAACCATGTATATATAAACACAATGATAAAATTTTAAATTAAATCGTAAAAATCCATGTAAGTGTTTCTATCTACAAACAAGTGGTACACAACCACCGCCAACTCTCTATATAACATTGCATGAAAAAATATAAACACAACATGTGCACACTCTTTCTCTCCCCCTGGATGATTGAATTCATTATTGTCCTATTTGTTCCCATTCATTAGATAGCAAGCCAAATGAATGTTGGACAATCAGTATAAAATATTTTTATGAGTTTTCTTACAACATGTATGTTGAATTTTCTTGGTTAAGCAAGAGATTCATGGCAGGATCAAGTTTTACTCCTCAGTGAATTATTCCAAACAATTACACATAAATATGGGGTGATTAGAGGCAATTTAAGGTCTAAAATGAGACTCCTAAGGAAAATAAAACAATAGTTAAAAAATAAAATAAGAGTTATTAATTTTTCAAAGGAACATAAACAAAACTCCCTTTTTAAATCATATTTTTAACTTACATCCTTATAGGTTTGCCTAAATGTCAAGTGCAGGAACTATGTGGATGTGAAATTAAATTTCACATCCAATGAGTACCCACTCTGCATACTTTTGGTATACCCACTCTGACATAAACTAGAAATGCATGAAAAAAATGATGTTTCTGTTCAACATCCAAACAATTCCTACACTTAAAATTTGAGTAAACTTATAAGGGGATACGTAAAAAATACGATTAAAAAATTAGTTTTCTTCATTTCCCTCCAAAAATATTTACCCTTATTGTTGACATCATCATCTTGAATCTTGTTGGTTCTTTTAAAGTTGGTTTTGATAGTACATATTTTGTTTTGAGGCTAATTTTTTACCTTAAAATTCTCTTAATGCGTCATCATCTCTCTATTAGATATTCGCGTTATGCATCACCATCTTGTCTCAAAGTTAGAGTGAACTCAAATTGGATTTATTTTGGAGCTTGTGGAGCCATGAAAAATGCAACTTTTATGCATGTTAGTAGGGTTTAGTGTAGATTCGATATGCCCCTACTTAGCAATTGAAGCTATATGGAGACTACAAATTGATGGTAAAATCTATTGATTATTACAGCTTCATGAGACATCCTCCAGGACACGTTCTCCTCTAATACTGAGTGAGACGACCTGCGAGAGAGCCCATGAGTTGGATGTGCCCATGAGATGGGTGTGTCGTTCCTATATGAGACTGAGATGGAACGCTGTGTGCCCCTATGTGGGGTGAGGATGCCCATGAGATGGGTGTGTCATTTGAGATGAAGTGATGTGTATTCTCTTGTGTGGGGTGAGGATGCCCAATATCACTCCTCTATGAGACTAAGATGAAACTATGTGTACCCCTGTGAGGGGTGAAGGTTCCCATGTGATGGATGTATCATTCTTCTCTATGTAAAGAGTTGAGACGATGTGGTACTCCAAATGATTCTCCTATGAGACTCAGTGAGATAGAGATATGTTGAGTAGGACATCCCTATGGATGAGCACAGGTGAACATGCCCCTACTGGATGAGCACTAGTGAGTGTGTGAGATCCCTTGCTCTATTGTCTAAGAGTAATATTTACCTATAGCCCTAATTGTGATGTAAAGGGTACAGGTTGGCCCCGCCATAAAGTGAAAGATAACTAATGTAAAATATAATTAATATTATAATTATTAATTATATTATGAGCTATTGAGGTCGGACCTGTTGTGCCAATAGACAAAACTTTTAATGTGTCTAGTCTAGTATAAATAAAGGTGATTTCCCCATTGAGAAAACACACTTATAATTGTTTCATCTCATGATTTCAGAAGTTGAGGTTTGAAATTATGAGAACTGAAGCACCATTTTGTGTGCTAGGTTTGGTGATGGCTGGGGGATCTTCTCTTAAGAATATAACAAAGGATCGGTTGGGTTTTCTTCCCTTGTCGAGAAGGGTTTCCCAGGATACTTATTATGTTCTTGTGCATGATTATTCTTCTTGTGATATTGGTTTACTGTAGCTAATGCATTGCTGCTACAGTGTTTATGGTTCAGATAATGCTAAACAGAATTGAAATTGAAATGCATGAACCTGAGCTAGCATAGTGAAAATTCAAAATGGAATCATAGCAGGTCTTGAAGATGATCGTTGCACATTTGAAGGAAAGGTGATATAACCCCACCGCTGGTATGAAGAAAGAGGGACAAACCTCTCCTTAAGCTTATGTGGTAAAAGTTGAAGGGGTCGGACCCCTGTAATAAAAGTGGGAGCTGGTCGCAGGCTTGATTGAGGATATAGAACTGGCATAGGTGTGATTGAGGGCATAGAAGGTTGGTCGTACCCCTCTAAGACTGCCGCAGAAAATCCCCTAAACTACAAATCTATAACAGCAGACCGAAAATGTAATCTGGTTTTGAGAGAGATCTAAGGTCTGTCCGAAGCTAAATTCTAGAGCATTAAGGCTATTCCGAGGCAACGAACTTTTGAGGCAGGGAGGGCGAAATTTTCATTTTCCTTGCAGGATGAAATTTCTGTGTAAACCCCTCCTTTTGCAGGTTGAATCTTCGTGTTTTTGTAAGACGGATCTGAGATCTGTTCTATGGTAGTCCTGAGACCAACTCATGCAATCAGATCTGAGGCAACGAACTTCTTGGAGACTTGATGTAGTGAATACGAATTTTTTTGAGGTAGCCTAAAGCCTTGTTTGCAAAAGTATTTTAGGCCGAATCTCAGAGAGAGATATAAGGCTTGTTCTGGAGCAGTTCTAAGGCTATGACAGCAGGAAAAATGCACAACTTATGAGTCTATAAGATTGATGTTGAAGTCTGTTTTTTTCTAGGCTTATTGAGGCTTGTTTTGAGGACAATTCTGAAGCAAATTCTAGTTCTGTTCTAAGCTAAACAAACGAAGATTTTGAGTTGTGATAAAAGGAGAATATAAGGTGATTTTTGAGGTATATTCAAGTGTGCATATATGAGGTTGTATCTTTGTATTAGTTAAGCAGAGTTCCAGGCCCAATTTGAAGGAGTCTCTGAGGTATAGAAGGGCCAAGTCTATGGTCTGTCTTGAGCATGAAGTAAGGCTACACAAGCTTTGAAACTTGGGTTATTTGTCCTGCGTATCTAGTGAATTATATGAATTGTCACTATCCTTGGGGCATCAAGGACACATGTACTAGAAGATCTATCACTAAGCTTGTATTTTGGTCACATGTTGAAGGAAAGTTTCTACAGGACCAAAGTACAAGGCCACCCTAGCTACAAGATCTACAAAGTTGATGCAGGCTTCCTTAGAGACATGTATGGTACAATGTGTCTACAGGGGAAAACAAGTCTGTTTATAGAGTGTAGCAGTGGAAGGTGGCCATAGGAAGCTACAACAACAATACGTTTCCTTCTAGTCCATGTTAAACAAGCAAGGAATATCATTGCTCATCATGACATTGACAAGAAAGTAGAATCTCCATTGGTGTACACTCTCAGGTATGCACTTGTATATATTATTTGTATCATTGTCGTGAGGTTACTTGCATGAGGAAGGAACCTTTGTTTCAATCATGGATCCAGAGGGATCTCAATGCATTCATAGGAACAACACACTGGAAGTGAAGACTCCGGGTTTGATTTTTTTAATTATCATGCCTCTAACCTATATTTCTAATTTTTCTACATTACAAGTAGGTTTTGTAGCTGTGACAACAATCCTTAAATTGTTTTGATTCTATATATGTACTCATTATTCTCCTCTAGGAGATATTCTTGTCTTGTTTCTTTTTGTTGGTTTCTTGTTCCAGGCAGGTTAACAACAAAGGAAGATGTTTATCCTTTAGACTTCAGAGGGAGTCACTTGACTCAGAGGGAGTCAAAACTATTTGAGAAGGAGGAAGAATAGAACCATCATTGAAGCAACCAAATAAATGATACATGATCAGAGTCTACCTATGATTCTGTGGGAATAAGCATGTATGACAACAGTATATGTTCAGAACAAGAGTCCTCACTAGATTTTGAATAACATAACTCCCAAAGAAGCCTTCACCAGAGTGAAGCTTGAGATTGGACACTTCAGGATATTTGGGTGTCCAATATACTTTCATGTACCGAAAGAGAAGAGGTCCAAGATAGACCCTTCAAGAAGAAAAGGTACATTTGTGGGATATAATCTACATCCCTGGTCAGAGACAAATTGAGGTAGGAAGAGATGTCATCTTTGAAGAAGAGATAACCCTTTGAAGATCCAGATAATCTCATATGGAGATTGACAGTGAGACAATACCTTCTCCCCCTTCAGCAATTCAAAGGGAGACAACCATTGTTCAAGTTGATCTAGTTTCTCTAGTTGATGTTCCCAGAGACATTGCAGTAGGCCATAAAAGGCATGCTTGGGCTTGACAAACTCTACAAGAGGCAGAGGGACATGCATCTCCTCAAGGCACATTCTGAAAGATAAAGAAACCAAAGAGATTTTCAAGCTATGTTTCAGCCCTGAGCCACATCATTGATACTGAGCCTTCTTGTCATGGAGAAGCAACAGGTCAACAGGTATGGAAAGATTCCATGACAGAAGAGTATCATTCCAGTATGAAGAATGATGTGTGGGATATTGTTCTGAGACCAGAAGGAAATCCTGTAGTGACTTCCAAATGGATCTATAAGATCAAGAGTGTAGTCGATGGAAGTGTCGAGAAGTACAAAGTGAGATTTGCATCCAAAGGGATTCATGATTCATGAGTTAGTCAAGACAAACTAATTGGATAGCAGTGAAGCATGTATTGAGATATCTATGAGGCAATGTTGGATATGGCCTGAGATATGCCTCCAATGTAAACATGAGATTGTAGGGCTATGTCGATACAGATTGGGCAGGGAGTGTAGTGGACAGGAAGAGCACATACGGTTGTTTTTTTACCTTGGGGTCTCCCATGGTTTCCTCGTGTAGTAGGAAACCATGCTCTGTGGCCTTGAGTACCATAGAAGCAGAGTATATAGCATTGAGTGTGGCAGTCTGTGAAGCAGTGTGGCTTCACAGTCACCTCACAAATGTATTTGATCATGAGATGGATCCTACCATTATTCATTGTGATAACCTAGAGCTGTGTGAAGCTATCTGAGAACCTTGTGTTTCACGATAAATCGAAACACATTGAGATAAAATATCATTATATCAGAGACATGGTTTAGAGGAAATAAATACACATGCAGTACCTTCCTACACATGAGAATATTGTAGATATCTTCACCAAAACACTTGCCAAGATGAAGTTCGAGTACTTCCGTGAGAGACTTGTCAGACAATTGGCTTAGGTTGATAGATTGTTGGTTGTTATTGATGTCAACCATTGGAGAGTGATATTGTAGATTGATGTCAACCCTTAGTGATTGATGTCAACCCTTAGAGAAAGTCCGGTAGTGAATTCTGGTAGCACAAAGGTTTAGGTAATGTACCCAAGGTTGTTTTATGTATAATGATATGAGTTTTAATATATTTTAAGGTAAGACTATTCTAGATGGATAGTATATGTCATTCCATTTCCGGTGGTATGTGGGACGTCACATAACTCTTCATGGTTAGAGATTTATGGCCATGTGAAGTTGGAGAACCCAGGTTTGGGTAATGGAACCAATTTTGTTTGATGGATAATGGTAGGAGTTTTGATATATTTGTAGGAAATACTATTATATATGGAT
>SNQJ01S0272156.1:0-11635 GCA_010110895.2 Picea sitchensis | reverse complement strand
ACTTCTCAAAGTTGCAACTAATAAAATCAAAGCCACAACGAATCAGGTGTGATTCAATCTGCAATTTCTTTTGATCGCTGTGGCTGCCATGGTTTCCAAGATAACGTTGTTATCACTAACCTGTATGTAGTACAAAATTTACTGTTATTCGAAAAATAACTCAAGGAGTTTCTAGCAACATATAAACAAGTAGTAGAATACGGGGAGCGGGTGCTATCACATAAACCCTGAACCAGTATGGAAGGATTCCGAGATGAACCAACTAGAGAAAAATGTGTAGATCATGATGCCCTGAGATGAACAGGCCCGAGAAAAGAGAAACAAGTTGTAGATAATGATGCTCCACGAACTTCAATCATTCCTCCTGATCCTTCGACTAAGAGAAAACCCGGGCTACCCGGCAAGTCGCCATCCTCCACCACTGGTGCAAAGATATGCAAAGATATTCCTGGCCATCCAGAACCAGGGTGGGAATGTCTAGAAAAAACACTTGGTGGATGACATTTCAATGAATAATTTTTTATTTCAATTGATTAAATTTAGTGACACTACATCTTAGTTGGATTGTTATAATTTTATGAAGCTATTTGGGACAAGGAAGCATAGACAATTATTTCAATTGATTAAATTTAGTGAAATTACATCTTGGTTGGATTGTTATAATTTTATGAAGTTATTTGGGACAAGGAAGCATATAAAATTTACACAGAAATTAAATTGTAACGCCCAAAAACGCTTTCAAAATCTCAGGAACACTCAAGTATTTATCTACAAAATCTACAGATTATGTATGTTTAAATATTTAACAAATTACTAGAAACAAAGATAAACATTCAAATTAACAAATCATTTGCTCATTTTTATCTACAAAATCTACAGATTATGTATGTTTAAATATTTAACAAATTACTAGAAACAAAGATAAACATTCAAATTAACAAATCATTTGCTCATTTATCACTTTTTCTCTGGTTCCATCTCTAATAATTAGTACACATGGAAATCATTGACCAATTTAATTTTGAAAGTTATAGTTTCAAAAGTAGTGACTAAGCCTCATTGTTCTTCGAGTTTGGTCTCAGTTGCAGTGGCTCACACCATAATTTATGAAGGAAGGACAAGACTAATCATGTCACATTACCATTTATGAATGAAGGGACCATTCACATTTGGAGGTGCGACCATGGTTATGGTTTCAACTTCAATATTGCCAATTTTTTTTGGTAAGCAATTCACCTCAATATATGCTTTCTGAAATCTAATTATTGTTGATATCACACATGTACATGTGTATATATTACACTTTATTTATCATGAAGTGCTTAGTTTGAATCACACTAATCTGCTCAGTTCTCAAAATTACTAATACTATGTCAAAACTAATCTGCTCAGTTCTCAAAATTACGAATACTATGTCAAAACTGATCTGAAAGTGAGCAACTCGTGTTGTATCAAACATTTAGTTCAAAAAAATGTGGCAACATGTGTTCACCATCCACAAGATTTTAATTTGTTTTGTTGTAAATTATATTATAACATGTTACTAGAAATTGTGAACAACCATATCATGGCACTCGGTTCTTGAAGTTTTTCTCAAGATGCTCAAACCTTATAAGAAAATAAATTTGGTGGTCAATTATAATAGTCAATATTTTCTCCATATAAATGGAGAGAACACTTCATGTGCATGTTTGGAAGCCTCTATTTAGTTCTTGTTTTGTGCTTTTCCCAGTCTTTGTGCATGCAGAACTTTTGTCCACTCAAGTGGCAACTAGAAACCATTAGAAAAATAACTTTTTTCATTTCCATAATTGACTTTAAACTGTGATTAGGTTAATCACATCTACAATGTGTCAATTAAGTCCATATGATCTCATGTCTAATAATCATCATCGAGCATTAACAGACCAAGAGAGAATACACCTTTCTATTGCTAATTTCTACAATGCAAGTGTGGATGTAGAGGTGGTTCCATCGACAAAAATAGTGCATGAACACCACCCATGTAATGGAAGTTCATTCACAAAGATTACATTCACTATCACCTCCTAAGACAAATCAAATGGAAACGACAATGACATCTTGCTGACTTTTACAAACTTGACATCAACCATACTCGAAGCTCAACCATTGTTATTTCACTAAACTGGGTCATCCAATATTGTTCACAATAATTAATGTCCAATATTGTCAACAATAAAAAGCTCATACGTTGTTATTTAGATAAATTGTGTTGCTCAGTAGTGACATGGATTGGTTTTGATTTCTACGTGGTTATATATTATGGTGTTCAACGTCATAATGCATGGTACATTACTTCCTCACGATCAACAATACTAACATACTCACAGTTTCTTGCTTATAAAGAGCATGATTGCAGGCATCGTCTTGGCTGTTTTGGTATACACCTTAAAAATTGCAGTGTTTACCTTTGAATCCTTACTTTACCATATCCTTTGCAGTATACCTTTGCAATCTTAACATATCATATATTTTTGTTTTACAAGAACCTGGATATGTAGGGGCACTCTCGGCATCAAACCATCTAAGAACCTGGATATGTAGGGGCACTGTCAGCATCAAACCATCTAGATCTGAGAGATTTTCAACATGTAAAGCTCAGAGACACTACAGTGGCACTTGTTTAATGAAGAGATAACTTGGGTCTTAATCGACGTTGAATACTCGAATATGAAAACTGGTTTCTCCTTAACACTAACACTATCTCTCTCGCTCTATATCTCTATCAAATTTGTTAGTTTTTATTCATCCTCTTTTTTTTAAAATCTCGCAATCCCTTCATTCTCTCTTAAAGTTAGGAAAGTGGCTACGCCCCTCACTTTTATACTAAATCATGAGTTGCACTTCCTTACTTCATCCAACTTATCCATCGAGGAATCAACTGTGTTATAATCCCATGAAGAATTGGAACAATGTGAGAACTCCTGATATGTATGGGATATGTTTCTCAGCCACCTCATACAAAGAAATAATCTATTTTTGAAACTTCAATTTCTAATCATTGTAAAACATAATAACCAAGTTCTAACAGGAATTTATTATGATATTCGAAAACTTGAATATTCTTCCACACCAATTTATAGGTCATAATGTATAATTTCCTTAGGCATGTAGTTCTATTTTTTGAGTTCATAGAACAACGTCAATATATAAGTGATGGGATTGTATGATAATACAAAGAGTATTTAAGAGAGTCTATTCACACTATAATTGGTTCTATAGATATTGGAATTATGTCATGTCTTTTACAAGTGGAAGAAATGATCTAGAATGAGCATATATGTTCATGGGTAGGTATAGAAGTAGCTTATATTACACAGCAATGTTTAGTGGTGATCTGATCTTGTCAATCATCTTACATGATGCAATCTATTTTATAGTTTTTTTTTATGTTCAGTTGATATTAGGATAGATTGCTGACTAATAGTGCATGCCGTCATGAGTAGTTTTCTAAAATCAATTGTATGAAAGCATTGATGAGGAGGAAGTAACTATTTGCTCATATAAGGCTATGTAGCTATTTACAAGATCAAGGCCCAACCTTTTTTGTGCAATTCCAATTCTTTCTTCTTTCTATGATATTTGTGATTTAATCATTTAGTATTTAGTATATTGTTATGTTACTTCATTGAATGATTATCTAGTCAATAGATTGGCTGCTAGATCCTTCATTTGGTATCAGTTATTGTTTTAGATGAAATCATCAAACTCTAATTCATTGCCGAATTTAATGGAAGTGATTATGATTATTGGTGCATAAAGATGATGAACTTTTTTATAGGGAAATATCTATGAGAGATTGTAGAAGCAGGTTATGCAGAGCCAGAATATTGGGCCACTCTTACTGCAAATGATAAAGTAGATAAGAAGGAATCTAGAAAGAGAAATGCTCAAGCTTTAGTTCATATTCAAATTACTCTTGATAAGAGTTTGTTTCCAAGAATTGTTGGTGCAAAGACAACAAAGGATGTCTGGAAGACTCTACAAGAAGCTGACCAAGGCAGTGATCAAGTCAAGTTGTCAAGCTACAGACATTGAAAAAAAGAGAATTTGAGAATTTGAATATGCAAGAAGATGAAAATGTAAGTGATTATTGTGTGAGAATAAAAGATGTAGTCAATAAAATGGCTACTCTTGAGAAATTGTGGACAAAGAGGTTTTGGTTAAGTATCATTTGTTAATTCTTTTTGCAAAAGAAGTAAGTAGAACTAAGATATATAAAGACTCGAGAACAAATTGCAGAGATTTTCACAAAGGAGTTGTTAAAGTCAAATTTTGAAACTTGAGATGATTGTGAGCCTCTATAGGCATCGAGGGGAGTATGTTGTGGTGTTCAGTCTTGTCCTTCTGACATGATGCAATACTATTCTGAGTTTTTTATGTGGTTAGTATTCGGATAGATTTATCGATAAAAAATACATGCAAAATGCATGAGTAGTTTTCTAAAATCAATTGTTGTGTCGTTGATGGTGATTAATGCTTGTTTATGAGGCTATGTATTGTTATATAAAGATCAAGGTTGATCACAATTAGATACAACATTTTTTGTGCAATTACAATTCTTTCTTTCTATGATATTTATTTAATCATTTTAGTATTTAGTATATTGTTATACTTTTTCATTGAATGATTATCTAGTCAATAGATTGGCTTGCATAGATCCTTCAAGCAATCATTTGAAAAAATATTCATATACATATTCATGAGCGTTACACTTTGCCATGTTGTATATTAGTGTGCTTGGTATCTTTAACAGAACATATTACCCTCCATGTACTCTGCTCACGCAGCACATTCCTGTTATAAATTTCTCGATCTTACATGCACAAATTTAGATTGATAGTAGTAGCATTAAAAACTTCAGAGTTATGGGAATGCATGATATAGCGATGACATGAGGGAGATGAGATTCGTGGCATTAATGTGTGGATGTTCCTTGACAATCATGGACAAGGAAGATCTCTTACCTCCTCCAATGTCTACCAATGATTTTATTTTCTTAAGGCCATATTCATATATCTTCACCATGGAAGCCATGACAATGCTACTATTAGTGTCCATAGCCTCATTGAAAGTCTAGTTAGTTTGAGGATTTTTGCCAACATATTCCCAGGGACTTATACCATAAGATTTTTTTGAATGGGTAGCAACCTTCCAAGACATAATCGTGCAAATGTTGATAAGCCTCCAGGTAGACCTTGTCCGCTATCGGGAGCAGGAAAGGCCCACAAGATTGCTGGTTTCCAGCCTGCACCAATAGCCTCGAAATGCCCATCAAGCCATAATTTATCTTCTTGATGTCAACAACATCTTCCTGATCAGATTCTTCTTGATCAGTAAAAACCCCATAGGAAGCAAGCAACCAGATAATTTTGTAGAGGTATCCCACATCCACATTGGAATTACTAGTAGATGAGGAATTAGCAGCAGCGATGTGAGAAGCAATTTTCTCAACAGAAAGTGGACCTCCATTGCCTCTTGTGGCTATAATGTCAGGAATGTTGAGCAACACGGTTTCTTTTAAAGCCATGGGCTTGGCAGCATAGAGTATCATCTCATAAAGCTAGAGCTCATGGGTGGCTACAGATTCACATGACGCGTTGATCTGCTGCCCGCCATTAGCCAAGACATGATCAACCACGTCCATAGAAGTGGGCATGTGAGCAGGATGCAATGGGGCTTGAATGACCTGAAGTTTATAATTCCACGAGATGTTGATCCATTTATATAGTAAATAGCCAAGACTTCTTCAGCAGGAATGACCCACAACCGGAACTGGAATTAACCAGGGCTGGAATTTCATTCAAATTTATCATGCTTGTGAAGTATTGATAATCTCTATATAAATCTGATTCAATAACAATCAAGAGTGATTTGACATTATTATAATACTAATAATATATTTTTAAAGTTATTTGGGTCAAGCTAGAACCAAATTAGATATGAGGTGATATGGGATTTGACTAATAAAATTTAAAGGGGTATACATACCCTAAAAATAGATTAGGATTAATGATTAAGAACATGTTTTTTTTTTTTTTTTTTTTTTTTTTTTTATATATTATTATTATAAAAAATTACATAATTGAAAGCTAAAATAAAAGTTATTTATTGAAATTTTGATATAGAAAATTATTTTAATTTTTATTTTTATTTTCATAATATGTTTTATAAATTTGTATTTTATATTCATCATATCTTATGAGTGGATTATGATTGTAAACCCCAAATATAATATAATCAATCATGTTTTGATAATTATAAATGGAGTTATGAGTGTAAACTATAATTAAATGTCTTTTTCAACTATGTTTCAAAACATGTGGTGGTTAGGTTCACGATATAGATCCCAAGCACAACATAAAACTTTAATATAGCACTTTGCTTACCTGAGTTTCAATTTTGAGAATCACTAAATAAGAGGTTCCAATTTCATTCTATGCCTCAATTTGTCATAGATCCAATCATTGTACAAAACAATCCAACAATCTTCTCTTCATTGGGCCTAATGTTTAAGAACATATGTTTCCTCTTAAAGAGTTACAAGTTCAAATCCGGAGAGGAGTAGGTATGTATACCTCCATAGACTTGTTCCACAAACAAGAGTCTCATACATCAATTTGGTGTAGTTTGACTGTAATCTTAAAAATAAATTAATAATAACAAAAAAAAAAAAAAAAAAAAAAAAAAAAAAAAAAAAAAAAAAAAATAATAATAAAAGTTTGAAATAACTATCATTATTAATATAATGAAAATAACATAATTATTTTGGATTTTTTTTTAAATACTTAATTTACATATTTTTTAAATGAAATAAAATAGATCTTGTGAGAGACATTAAAAACAAAGGTGGGAAGGTGTTTAAATGTGGATTCTCAAAAAAAACAAATATAATGAGAAAATAAGTGTGCAAGAAGGTGTTTTCTACCTTGAGTCAAAGGAAGAAAATTTTCATGAGTGCAATTGCAATTTAATATTAATGAGCCTTACCTCATGCATATTTTGGGCAATGTATGTTTATGAATCATTGATCTTTCTTCCTCTCAACCTTCACTTTTCAACTTGCAAGATGTGATATGGTCCAATTTTCAAAGAATCCCCATGACTTTCGTGGCTTGTGGTATAATATTTGTAACTTATAAAATTTTCTATGCATGCAACTAGCAAGTTGCAACCTACTATAGAATTTGTAAAACTATACTCTCATGGCATTTGCCATAAATTTATAACTTGTGTTATGTATTTTCTCATCAAAATGACTATTTCAAAAATTAAGTGAACCTCATGATCATTAAAGAATGGAAACAAAGCTGGTAAATCTGGGTAGGTGTGTATGTCTCCATTGTTCCTTTGAGAGGTCCTTGTCCCACAAACAAAGGGGTCTCATACAACAATTTAGTGTCTGGTTTGGGAGGTGATATGCAAATTATAGATTATTGTTATTATATTATTATTATTATTATTATATTTATTATTGTGGATAAGATTAAGTTGGATTGTATTATTGTTGCACAAGTAGCTTTAAAGAATAATATAATGCAAAGTTTTTGTCCAAGTGGACATATAGTTAGAAGTAAAAAAGTTCATTATTAAACTTGAAATGAAAAATATTTATATCTTTTAGTTAAGAATATGGAAAATTTTCATAATGGGTGGGTACAAATGTGATGGTCTCTCGTGATATGGTAATTGTGATGCAAGCGTGGAAAAACAACAATATGCCCCTAGGAGGGATTATTTGAGGTGCTTTTACAATGAATTTGAATATGGGGGTGTGTGCACAAATTTTGTGGACGAAAAAGAAATTAAGCCAGAAGTGATTAAGTAGATGCACACTCATGTGAGGGCTGAGTGTTCGTTCGAGACATGCACATGATTTCTTGAAGCTATAGGTTTGGAAAATCTGAGACCTCCATAGATTTTCAGCGTAGATTCTTCATCATGAACGTGTGTGGGTTCCTCCGATATAGCATTTTAACGATTTGTGAGGTGATTTGTGCCCATTTGCACACATCACGCTCATTTTATTACCCTCATTGAGCAAATAAAGAGCATGAGATCTTTCAATATCTTGTCACCTTGTCCCATTCAAGCCAGTATAGAGATTGGTTTCTTTTCTTTTCCTCCCAATTTAGTAATTTTTTTTTTTTTTTTAATAGTTTAATATTTTAATATTTGACTATTTAAATTATCACATGGTAATATAAATTATAAAAATTTGTAATTTCTTATATGGAAATCTCATCTAGAAAATTTAGAGAGAGCCACCTCTTACATTTCCTAACATTTCACATTTAAAATACTATACAGAATTTTTTAAAAGAAATGAGATTATTTTATGTTTTTATTCTTTTATTTAGTTAATTTAAGATATTCTAAAATAATCTAAATTATAAAAATTTGTAATCATATAGAGAAATCTCATAAGGAAAATTTAGAGAGCCACCTCTTACATTGCCTAAAATTTCCCCTTTTAAAATAACTATAAATCTGTTACAAGAAATGAGATTATTTTATGTTTTTATTATTATTATTATTTTTTTAAATATGTGTTAATGTTTTTTGAAATTTTATATTTTAATTTTAAAAAAGGACCTAATTTACATGCCATACCTTATTAAATTGCAACATATATTATAAAATGGAATCTAGAAACAATGTAAACCACCAACCAATAGACCAAGGAGAGGAAACCCCCAACCCCCATAACCACCCAACATAAACACTCAAATTGAAGAACGGTTGGACACATTAAGAACAATTGTAAATCAATTAAGGGGCATGAGAGAACCAAGCATAGAGTCCTTGGCCACTTCATTGGATGCCATTGTGAGATCCATTCCAATTGCCCAAGGGCAATTGACTTCTATTTCTGAATATAGGGAAAGAATGTTTGAGTATTACAACAGTGGATTGGATAGAAAGTAAGTTGGGGACTTGGGTATATCAAAACAACAACTAATGTCTATTTTTATGGATCCTCGATCTGGACAACAACCACCCATTACCAAGAAACATATTTTCATTGACTAGTGTGCCCACCCACAAATTAATGAAAATTGGATGGATAGGTGGTACATGGTATTTGATAAACCTCCCTGAAATAATAGGGAGGTGCCTTTATATGTTTTGCAAAAATTATGGGCTAAATTTATTTTGGGTCAGCATGTCAAATACTTTGACATCAATGACTTCTAGGAGGTGGGTTGAGGGTCCACACATGATTGAGATCATTCTAGGAGAGATCCCATGTTAGGTTAACGTACCCAGAGGTGAATGTCTTACCCCCTTACCCAACATCCTCTTGTTGTAGAGAGATTGCATCAGATACAGGTCATTATTTCATCATTGAATCGGAGCCCATCGCAACATGGCATCTTTGTTTCATTATATCCGTAAGAGGTGCCTACCGATGACATTGATAGAGGGGTCGAAGCTTCACCCCTTACAATAGATTTCAGTGAGGAGACGACACATGGACTTAACAGTCATCCATGTGAATATCACAGATGCTCGAGTTGCAGGCAAACTTGCTTTGGGCCCATTCAAGCTAGTGGACAATAGTGATTCATGGAGGAGGTTAGTATCTTAACCATCTCTATGTTCTTTATCGTTATATATTTAAATAGTATTATGTGTATTTATATCAATATTTTATTTTATGTTGTTTTGCAATTTCTATGCCCGTGTAGCATACCCTCTACACCCATGGATGCATCAGTTTTTGTCTCCACCATTGATGCAGAAGTAGAGGTAGCTTGCTCAATCTTTCTACCCCACACAGAGGTATCTGTCACATTTAATAAATTCACCATAATGATTTCTTTATTTTATGACATCCTCTAATTTTAATGTTCTTGTGTTTCTATAGGTTGTGGGACCAAGCGATGTCGAGGAATGTACACCTAGGATGGACAAGTCACCTTCATCATATTTATCATGTGTAGAGTTCAATATCGTTTAAATCTCAAATTTTTTGTATTTATGTTGTTGAATTTTACTATTTTGTACTAATAGTTCTTATTATTATATGTATGCAGCATCTCGATATTTTTGCTAGTTGTAGTACTAGTCCTCTTCCTCAGCACCTACCCACATATTATGAGTTAACTTACTCCAAGCCGAGGGTTATTCCATCACTTGTATAGTCTATGGGGGTCCATCGCCACCCACCCCCAACATCTTTCTTATTCCATGCATCCTCAATGGATGCATCCATAGTCCACCCATTGGCACGACCTCTTCCATCACATTCATCCAAAGTGGAAGCACCTGTATGCCACCCACCCCCACCACCATTTCCATCTGTGCCATCCATCGAGGCTATCACAATAGAGGTTTCCTCGGAGTAGGTTGTACACTTGAGTGCTCCACTTATTATATACTCTCCATCGAGGCCCGATATATTCAATGTGTTGATGATAAATTTTTATGGATCATGAAAGTAATAGATTTTATGCATATTTTTTTAAATTTCATAATTTAATCCTTGTAAATGACACGGGGTGGAATTTCTTAGAGATTGGGATCTTGGAGGAGGGTGACACCCTCACGATTGTTTGTACCATCTACGGTGAGTTGCCTTATTTTCACATACAAAGTATCGTTTTGTAATTATTTTAATTCATTATGGAAAAAAACTTATAACAATGTTTTTTCTTTGTGTAGTCTCTGGAGCGATGAACTACACCTAGGCTCAAAACCATTAGAGGTTATTCTTCGAAAAAGAGAAGAAAGATCAATTTTCAAGATGCTCTTGAGAGTGGCAAGGGTGGAAATGGTCAATGACTGACCAATGACTGTCATATTGCATCTGGGCCACCACATGGTTGTTTTTATGTTAGGGTACTTGGTGTTGTTTTTTATATTGGGCACGAGGTGCCATTTTCTAAAAAATGTACAATTTATATGATGTTCCACACACACACATACACACACACACATTTCATGGCATGTTTTTTATGAATCTCATTGTTTCTGCATGTTATGTTGATGAATGTATGAATTTCAAAGTATATAAATTTTATGTGTATGAATGTATGAATTTATTTAATTTGATTATTTTCTTTTTAAAGTGTTAATAAAGTCTATGAAAGTAATAATAGTTGATTTTTTTGAAAGTTATTATAAATACTCGTGTTACGCATTAACGAATCTCTTATGGTGGAAAAGATTGCTAAGTTTTAAATCCATATGCAATTAATGGTTTTCATTACCTAAATTTGACAAAATACTGAAGACCCATCGTAGTTTAAGTACAGGAACCAGGGATGATTTTAAGGATAGAAATTTATTTTAAAATGTAGAAACCTTGGGGAATCCTTCATATGCCAAATATAAATGATTGGCGATATTTTTGTAAAAATATTCAAATTTCTAAGGATTTTATATAGTTTTTATAAATTTTTGGCAATTTTTAAGGTAAAATAATTTTATCCTATAAAATTTGGGCGAATCATTTTTAAAATAGTGAATCTCATTTTTGGAAAAACCATGGAAAATTAGCCCATGGGAGAAATTTATCCCCTAAAATCATCCCTGTCAGGAACCAATAACAACAATCATGTAGGCTAATAAATAACAATATAAATAAGAGAGTTGAAACATTACATTA
>SNQJ01S0272154.1:0-10073 GCA_010110895.2 Picea sitchensis | reverse complement strand
CAAAATAAATACGATGATCAAGCCTTCACAGCAAGGTTCAACAATTTCAGGAATAAAAGGAAGTTTGGATCAAGGAAGAAGCCAAATCAAGAGAAAGATATGTCAAAAATACAATGCTTCAACTGTTGAAAATATGGTCACTACAAGAATCATTGTCCCGAGCTAAATAAAAGGAAGGAAACACACGAAGCATCAGTTGCTGAAGAAAGGAAACCCTCAAACAATACCAAGCAGGATAAAACAAACTTCTTCTTCTAAGACAAGGTAACAATATTCTTCATAGTTTTTGTACATACCATGTTTACATAGTCTATGTACATATCTTGCATATCTATTTCCTAGAAGATGAGATGTTCAAAGAGAAACAATACCTATGGAAGAATAACAAGATAAGGATTGATATCACGATGAATCTAAGACAAGCAATACGCATGGAAAGATGAAGTACATTGACAATCCTTGGTAAAAATTCTTGTAGAATCTATTACAACTGTCGAAATGAGAATCAAACTTGAAGAAAACCTAGAAGAAGTAAAAACTGAAATAAGGATGCAGACAGAAGCGTGGACTCTCTTAGATGGAGGGAGCCGATTATATGATTCCAAATGAAGAGAATGCATTAATGCATGAAGCAAGGATTATGAGGGAGCTAATCCTAGACAATATGATCCTTTGAAGATCATGAAGTATCTATCCATGTTCCCATCAATAGTAGCAACCAAATCAACACGTGTTCAGTTTGACTTTAGAAGAATTCTTCTTCGAAAAGAATCCCTAAAGTATCATTGGTTGTCCATCCACATCCATGATCCTATGATGAAAGAAAGAAAGTTGGAAACTTCAGGGCATGGAATCTATAGAAAACTCCATGGACCCAAGAGCTAAAGAGAAACATGAGGAAGAACATGAAGATTCCAAGAGAGAAAGAAAATCCAGAACAACCAGTCATTATATCAAGATTCACAAGAGCACCATCTTGGTTTGAACCCACTAGAAGCAATCAAGCAGAAGAAACATAATTTGTGATGAAGAACAATGTATGAAAGACTTATGAATAGAAGCATTACAAGATTCAAAACTAGAGGTTCTCCACAATGGAGGGAGAAGACTATGATGATTGCTTATTCCAGTAAACCAGACATACCTCTACATGAGCCATTATATATTCTGCAATATCCATGGGTTGGAGTTTACATCAGATGAATGTAAGGAATGTTCTCCTCAACAAGAGTAATTGAACAAGAAGCATATGTAGAGCAACCTCAAGGTTTTTGAGGTATACCAGAAAGAGACTCTTGTATGCAGATGGAAGAAGATATTGTATGAATTCAAACAACTTGGTGCAGAGCCTCCAATGTACAGTAGAAGCATGGTGAAAACTTTCTATAACATAGATATTGTATCGGAATGGTTACTCAGAAGTCTAGGATGATGGTTTGATAATCCATGACAAACTCTCATGATAAAAAAAGAAGTACCACTTGGATATGTTCCAGTTTGAGCCTTGCCACGATGTTATGAGCTAGCAGAAAAAAAAAGAGTTGAATCCAACTATGATATACTATAATGATCAGAGCTATATGAAGCCTTTAGAGAAAACCAGTGTTCCAGAAAGATCGAAGTAGATTGAAATCGAGCATTGCATTCTCCATGATGAAGTCTAGAAAAGAGAAGTGAGTCTCCAATATCTATCTCCACATATGAGAAGATAGCATACATTTTTGGTAAATCCTTTGTCCAAGATGAGAGATTTTGCGTACTCAAGAAACAAGTTGGAGATCGTGGATACAACTTCCTTATTAAAAGGGAAGAGATGACTCCCAGGTTGGGAGGGAGCACTGATGTGCTATTCATTTATGGACAATCATTTTTCAAGTTCGAAAAATGGTCCAGGATGAGCAGTTCCTTTCCAGTTTGGAAAGTGGCTTGAGATTTCTGACGGACAGGTATTTTCCAGTTCGAAAAATGGTCCAGATCGAACGGTCATTTTCGTAATGAAAATGGTTCGATGGATTGTTGATGTACCATAGACATCGATTCCCCTTGCGATTAGTGCGGGGGAATGTTCTAGGACAATCTTTCTTCTTGACAATCACTCTCAGTAGTGGTCAAGAAGACTGGTTCGCCTCGTCTAACAATCATTATTTCGAAGCTCACAGTTGTGAGCAGTTTCGAAGAATGGTCCATTTTTGGGGGTTGGTGCAGTACAGTCATTTCCTTAGGAAATGGTCTGGATAGTCATTCCCTAGGGAAGATTCATTTTCTCCGGGTTGCACTTTGTTTAGTGTCGGAGGAATGGCCCAGATAGATGAATGGTCCAGGTTCAACAATCAGGGACAAGAATTCTCTAGGGCAGACTCATTCTCTCTAGGTTGTACTTTGTTTAGTGCCAGAGGAATGGACCAGATAGGTAAATGGTCCAGGATCATAAATCATGACATTTATTCTTCTATGCTTGAGAAGAATAGTCCAATAGCTCATGACTGATGTTTTACCTTCTAAGGGCATATGCTCTTCCAGATCTCACAGATGTGAGTGGAAGAATGGCCTAGATGACTCAGTTTATATCATGACATTATTTTTATGTCTAGGTTGATATCATATGATATCATTGCTATGGAGACTGTATGTCTCTAGACAGTAGATGTATACTACTGTGGTGGATGTGTTCCACTGGTTGTGACTATGTTTCACTGATTAAGTAGTTGTGTGCTACTTGGTGTGGTAGTGTACCACTGGATTGTATTTGTGTACTACTATGGATAAACACAGTTGTGTTCTATTGAATAACATTGTTCAGTTTGCCTTGTAGACTATCAATAGTGTTGAAAATAATTATTAGCTAGATGGATGACCAGTGCACTGATGGACAGAGATTCTCCAGATGGAAAATGGTTCGGGACATTTATTCTTTTAGGACAGATGCCTAGATTAGAAGAATGGTTTTTGTATCACTCCTTGGAATGAGTGACTTATTCAACATCATGTCTGATTACTCGGATGGAGTACGGTTTTGAGAGATTATGAAGTTGATATTGTCATATAACACTGGTAGTGATAATGGTGCTCGTGATCTAATCATGAGATAGTCTATATGACTATGATGATGCTACTGGTTCAATGATATGTTTGTGATTAAGACCATTGCCTTCAATACCTCCCTAGATAGGAGAGAGTGTTGATATTATGGTAGCCGCGGGAGGTATTTACCTCCACGTGTAACCCTGACGAGAATAGAATATTTCGGGAAGCAAGAAATAACCCTAAAGCATTGAACATAACCCTAGAAGACAAGTTGACTCAAGGAAATAATTAATATTAAGTATTTAGTCTCCAGAATGAGAAGTCGACCCATACAGCTCAGGAAACAGTATAAATGTAAGTAGCCAGACCTCATTTTGTACACACTACTTAGAATTGCAGCTGGGAAGAAGTGTGCACTGTAGGAACTAGGCTAGTGTGCAAGTCTAGGGAGCAACTGCACCCAGCAGCTGCCGCAATCTGGTTTCTTGGTTTAGGCTTAGACTTTTTGTTGATTATGGTTGGACTTTCTGACCAGTCTTGGTTATCCTTATGCATTAGCCGTGGTTGGCTATTGGTTTTCTTCCGTAATCATTCTCTGTCAAGTTTAAGGTGCTCAAGGGTGGCTTCATCCTATGGTTTGGTGACAATATTTCTATATTGTCTATGGTTAAACGAGCACATCCATTACTTTCTAACAATCAACACCTTCTTTATGTGAAAATCCTTTTTCCACGATCCTTGTTTTGTGCTTGTCAAGTGAGCCATATGATTTGTACTTGTTCTTGAATACCAACTTACAACCAATCAGTTTGGCTCCATATGGAGGGTCCACCAACTTCCATGTCCCATTCTTGATGAGAGCATCATATTCCTTTTGCATGGATTCTTTCCATTCGTCGGGAGAAGCAACTTATTTAAAGGAAGTTGTTATCCAGATTTATAAATGGAATGAAATTGAATATCGATGTATAGAAAATAAATACACAGAGATACAATCAAACATGACTTCTATTAATAAAAAGAATATGTTGAAATTGTAAAAATGTAGACTGAAACAAACTTGCTCAAATGGTGGCAACTTATCTCTAAGAAGAGATGTGACGACTGCGCTAATTCGCCAGAAGATGGTTACAATGAGGCTCCAAAGGAATTTTTAACATAAAGCATAAATGAGAAAACCATAAACATCCAAAAAACTAACCCTAGGAGATGAAGCACCAAAAGTCATATGGGCCCTGATGGGGTAAGTTGGTACATCAACTTCTCGGGGTCGTAACTTTTGCATACGATCTTCGTTTTTGGCAGATGATGGCTTATTAGAAATAACTATATGAGGATTATACACATTATTTTCACACTTTATCCAAAGCCTACAACGTGACTATGTCGTGCCCAAAAAATGTTTTCTAGGGCCTCAAAACGGCCTTGAAAGTTTAGGATCCGAAAAACTAGGAAAAATTGCCAAAATGAAAATTGTTCTTTAAGCTAGTGGAATAGGTGGGTGGCCACCGATATCCATATGGATTAGTCCTCCCCTCTTAGGAATCAATGGTATCCATTGGGTTGTGTTCCCCCATCATATGGGGAAACTTCTACTAAACTTGGCCCCGGGTGAGCCACCTGCATTGGTGCAGGATTTTCCCTACTTTGACAACCTGATAAAGATGGATCCTTTGTTATCGAGTGCCCTTCATCCGAGGGTCCTTGATCTAATAAATAGTTTCTTGTTCCATGAAATTAGGGTTGAGCTTCATCGATGTCAATTTATCTGTGATCTCTGATGTGTCCAATAATGGTGGGAAGTATGGCCGAAGGAGGTCCACATTAAACATAGGTGCAAACCAAGGAAGGGGGGAATACTTAGCTCAAAATCATTGTCTCCCACAACCTTGGTGATGGTTTAAGGTCCATAAAGAAGTGGATGAAGCTTTCGATGGGGTCCTGTAAGGTGTTCTTTCTACAAATGCAACCAAAACTTGTCTCCCACCTGAAACTTGTGTAGCAGCCGATGTTGATCATAACATTGTTTGTACTTAGCATTGGATTTCTGTAAAATAACATGGACCTATTTCCAGATGTGACAAATTCATTCAATAAATTGGTGACTTTGTCGACCTCATATTGAGCATGGGATGATTTTGCCTATGTGGATGCGAGGGGTAGTGCGACATCAATGGGGCCTAATGGTTGAAATCCAAACCCCACCTGAAAGGGATTGTGGTTGGTCGATCTATGAAGGGCTCTATTGTAGCTTTGTTGAACATAGGGGAGAATATCATCCCATGTGCGTGGAATTTTAGAGTTGTACATGCACAAGACATTCATGATCATTATGTTGATGACATATGTTTGGCCATCAACTTGGGGGTGGAAGGTGGTGGATTTGGTGAACTCGGTGTCCAACAGTGACCATAGGTTGGACCAGAATGTGTTGAGGAACCTACTATCCCGATATGATATGATGGTATGTTGTATCCTAAAGCATACCCACACTCATTCGAAGAATATCTTGGTAGTGGCTTCCATTGTGATATTCTTCTTGTAGGCTATGAAGATGACCATCTTAGAAAACAAATCAACTGCCACAAAAACATAGTCATTTCCATGCTTGGTTGAAGGAAGGCTCGACATGTAGTCCATCAAGATGGATTCCCATAGGCTACTGGGAGTGGGCATATGGGTGTACAGGCCTTTCTTCTTGGTGGTTGGTGTTGGGTATGTGTTATATTCTTTGCATGTGTGTGTATGGGTGTGTCAGGTTCGACAACTGCGTCTAACGATCCCTCTAGTAGTGCTCTTTGTGTCATGTGCATCGAGCGCTTTCCTAGGGGGGTCCCACGGGGGGGCAGGTATGCCCCCCCTGGTTACGCGCAGTGTTCGGCACCGGGCGTTAGCCCGGGGCCGAGCCCCGATTTTTTTTTTGGGGCGGTTTTTGTTATTTTTAGCGGTTTACTAAATTAATCTCGAATTAAGGGATTAGGGTTTTGGTATCTACGGAATACCTAAAAACATTGTATATATTGTATGGTGAATGTTTAAATTTGATATAATGAATATAAGAAAAGTTTTCTTGGTTGAGGGTTTTCGGTATAAAATCTCTGTGTACTATGTGTATGAGCCATTGATTAAATTATGTTTTGCTTAAGAATCTATATGCATTTCTTTACTTCATAGGTTTAAAAATTACAATTGGTTTGGCAATGGCATAGGTAGTGCAAGACCTGATATACTTGTTGACGTCCTGCCAAAGTTTCAGCCAATAGAAATGATTCTATAGTACTGCGACGGTATTTTCCATGCCAAAATGTCTTATCATCTGACTATAGTGAGCTTCCCAAATTGGCTTCGCATGCTCGCTTGAAGGAAAACAGAGGTGGCCCAAATGACATAACAGTCTGTCCTGAATATGAAATTCAGTGACAATCATGTATGTGTCTATCATCTGATAAGTGGTAGCGAAGCCAAGATCACTCTTGTAGAGTTGGGCCCACTCATATGCCTCATGGCCACAAGAGTGGAGCATCGTAGTTAAGGATTCAGCTGGAGGTCGATTGAGGCAGTCAACAACTCAATTGGTGCTCCATATCTTATATTTGATGTTGATATTGAATTGCTTCAATTATGTGGACCACTTTTGATGGAGTTTGTTCTTAATTTTCCTTGTGTCTACATGAATTGCAGAGGCTTTTGATCAATGTGGATGATTTTCTCCTTCTTGAGAATGTAGTGATTCCATTGTCGATAGGCTTGTACGATGGAATACATTTATTTGTCATAGGTGGGGTACTTACAAATGACATATAATAGTGTCTCACTATGATATGTCATTGGATGACCATGCTGAGTGAGGACTACACCCACAACATAGTCTGAAGCATCGGTCTCAATCTCAAAAGGTTGTTGCAGATTGGGTAAGGAGAGTACTGGAGCTGAGCACAAGTGATGTTTCAAATCATCGAATGTTTGTTGTTGTGACTTCCCCCACACAAAATTTTCCTTACCACCACCCTTGGTCACTTGGTTGAGGGCCCATGCAATATGGGAGAATCCCAACACAAACCTGCAATAGAAGTTGGCAAGTCCTAAGAAAATTTGAAGCTTGGTTAATGTGGTCAGGGATGGGAAGTCATGAATGTCTTGGATCTTGTATGGATCCACATGCACACCATGCTCATCAATAATGTAGCTTAGGTATTGGAACTTGTTCATGCCAAAGGAGCACTTTTCCAATTTAGCATATAACTTGTGATGTCACAGAGTGTGAAGGACCCGCTGAATATGTTGCAAGTGTTCTTCCCAATGAGGGCAGCAGGAGGCTCCTCTAAATCATATCAAGTCCTCCTAGTATCGGTTGGATCACCAACGATATCCCCTGCATCTTGAAGAGTAGTATGTGCCCACTTGGGCCTCTGCTCTGGATTTGCAACTGCATCTGGATGATTTGACTCTGCATCTCACTATACTGACTCTGAATCTGAATCATATGAATCTTATGAATCAGAACTCTCATTTGAAGAAGAGTCGGCATGTGCATGCTCATCATCTCAGACAGGTGGAAGAATGAAGGTGTCTGTATGCAGTTGTTGAGATACATGCAAGACACTTTCCTCGAATTGAACACTACACTCAATGATGAGTCGGTTTGAGGAAATATCAATAAGCCTATATCCCTTCACATCGTCGGGGTATCCAACAAAAATACACTCAGTTCTCTATGGATCAAGTGCCTTCCTCTTTTCAGAGGGAATCCAGGCCCATGCACGTGAACCAAAAATGTGAAAGTGGGTCACTTTCGGTTTTAGGTCACTCCATGCCTTGTAGGGGGTCTTATCCTTAACATATATATGGGGATATCTGTTGTTAATAACCAAATATCAATATAGCATAAAAAAACCTCAGAATGAGTACTCAACGCCTTGAAAAAGAGAGAATTTAAGGTAATAAGCCTCTTTGAGGGGGCAACCTCCTTATACACCACATAAATGTCCAAATGCAATATGATTCCAAATGAAAATGTCTCCTTGGTATATATAGGAGACTAGGAGGTACAATTACAACTAATGGACTCAAGCTAACATAAATAAAATGACATTATTAATGTAATATGCCCCAATTAAGGGGTAATGAGCCACTATTAAGGGTTAACATGCCCCTCTCCTTGAGACAAGTGTTGTCTGCAACACTTAAGTAACTCTGGATGCTTTTGTATAAAAGACTCATCTACCCAAGTGGAATCTCCAGCCAATAGTTTCCTCCATTTAATGAGATACTCTGAAATGGATCTATTCCTCACCTTGTGAATTCTTGTGTTAGTGATGGCTTCAGGCTCCAATATGATTTTTCCTTCCTTGTCAAGTTCTGGAAATATAGTTTGAATTGGGATCTTGTCACCTATAACCTTCTTTAAGCATGAAACATGGAAAATTGGGTGTACTCATGAAGATGCAGGCAACTCCAATTTGTATGCCATAGTACCAATCTTTTGCAACACCTTATAAGGGCCATAGTACTTGTTGTTGTTGATGCTCGATGTGATATTCCACTGCTTGAACCTTATATTTTTATTTTATAGAGGAAGTGATGGAAGGAGGGTGGTATCCATAGAGTTCCATAAATGGTGTCATTTTTGTTGCAGTATGAAACGAATTGTGATACCACTATTCTTCCAAGGGTAACCATTTGAACCATTGTGTTTGTTTATCATAGACAAAGAAACGAAGGTAGCCTTCTAGAAATTTGTTCACTATCTCAGTTTCTCCATTAGATTCAGGATGATAGGATGAGCTATGAGCCAATTGAGTACCCAAACAAGAAAATAATTATGTCCAAAAATGTCCAGTGAAGATGGGATCTATGTCACTTACAATAATATTTGGGTTGTCATGTAGCTTTTGAAATGCCTCCATGAATGTGGTGGAAACTGTACTGGCTTTGAAGGGATGAGAGAGTGCACAAAAGTATGTGTACTTGATCAGTCTATCAACAATCACCATGATGAAACTCTTTCCTTCAGACTTCGGTAACCCTGTGATGAAATCCATGGAAACCTCCTCCCAACGCTGACTTGGGATGGCTAATTGTTGTAAAAGACCTGGGGTCTTAATTGTTTCTACCTTATTTGGTTGGAAAACCAAACATTCTGCCACAAACCTTTGAACATTAGTTTTAAGGCCATCCCAAAAAAATGCCTTCCTGACCCTATGGTAGGTTTTCAAAAATCATGAGTGACCTCCTACTGGAGAGGTGTGCAATTCGAATAGTACCCTTTTTTTTAGTTGGGAGTTCTTACATAAATATAAGAGATCTTTGTACCATAGTGAATCATTTTTCCATGTAAATGTATCTGATGCACTGGAATCCTGATGCAACCTTTGAATGAGAGTCCACACATTTTCGTCATTCTTCCATTCATCCCTTGCTTCTATTATCCAATCGAGTTGGATGATCGATATAGCACAGAGAAATACCTCGACATCTTCATCCTTTCTTGAGAGTGCATCTGCCACAACATTTTTCTTCCCTTTTTTATAGATGATTTCAAAATCATAACCCAATATCTTGGTCACCCATTTTTGTTGTTCTTATGAATATAGTCTTTGCTCCAAGAAGTATTTAAGACTATCATGATCTGTTTTGACCTTGAAGTGTCGACCTATTAGTTAAGGGCGCCATTTCTTCAACGCATGTAGTATTCCCATCATTTCCCTCTCATAATTAGGTTTGTGTAAGTCCTTTCCCTTGAGTGGTCGACTTTCAAAATCCAGGGGCCTTCCTTCTTGCATTAGGACAGCACCAATTCCATTTCTCGAGGCATCACATTCCACAATAAAGGTTCTTGTGAAGTCTGGAGTGGTCAAGACATGTGCTTTTCACATCACCTCTTTAAGTTGTTCAAAATGTTTATCTGCCTCTGGAATCCATGAAAATGCATCCTTCTTAGTTAGTGTCATTAAAGGTATTGTTATTCTTACATAGTGTCGAACAAACTTGCGGTAGTAACCTATCAAACCCAAAAAACCTCTATGATTCTTCAATGTTTTGAGAATCGT
>SNQJ01S0272153.1:0-11636 GCA_010110895.2 Picea sitchensis | reverse complement strand
AGGCCGAGCCCCGTTGCAAACCATGTTCTGAAAGAAATTGTAATTATGTTTTATAGGCTGGTGAGCCAAGTTTTTATAAGCTGGTGGCTTATGTAATTGTTAGGCCAGAGACCCTAAGGGTTGGAGGCCAAGGGCCTGATTTTGTACTTGTATGTATGCAGAACATTTAATAAAATTGTAAACATCACCAGGTGCAGACCGACCACGATGAATGAGTGAAGGGGGACTGAGCATCCACAGAGTGGCCAAGGAATTAGGGGCTGGAAGGTGGGAAAAGGGGCTAAGTGTTGAGCCTAGGGGCTAGGCCTAGGGGGCTTAAGCCTGGGAATAATATTTTTATATTATCCCAAAAGTCATGTGCATTTTATGTTTTATCCTAAGTTTCTGGCAAGGGGAGAACATGCAAGGGAGACGTGTGATGGTGGAATGCATGCAGTTTCATGGGTGACAAGTGTCAACCCTGACGCATGCGAATAAAACGGCCAGGGTGAGTCGTGAGAAGGGTTCCTCTTCCATTTCCACCCGATTACCTGAGCGTGTAGGGGATGCTGAACAGTATGACCAACCCAACCTCTGCAAGAATACCTCGTGCGTTCCGAAGAGGCCGGAAAAGAAAAATCATGTGTTTGTCTCTGCAAATCCGTGTACACCCTATGTTCTGAGAGCCGAGAAGACTGTGTTCATTTTCTGAAAAGCCCGGTTCATCCTCCCCGTTCTGCACCAGAGAGTCTGTGTAATTCCCTGTGGAAATTGCTTGTCACGCAATTCCAAAAATCAACACCATGAGACCTTGTCGCCATTGCTGAGCTTGTTTGAGAAGCCTGAGTCTGTATTCCCGGTTGACTGTAGTGGTCATGCAGAGATGGACTGCGCGTGATTTGTTGTCCAGTGCAGGTGGTAATTGAGCCTGTGTATTCCCTCTCTCCAGGAGAGGGAGGTGGATGTGGTTAGAAGAGGCAGGTTGTCAGGCCTGGAGCAACTCCTTCCAGGTGAGAGAGTTTGATGGGAGGTGGTTCCCTCCAGAGAGTATCCAGCACCAGCTTCAGGCTCTGAGACTTCCTGATCCGGCCTGTTGCCGAGACCTAGAGAGGGAGGTTAGCACCGATGGACTATGCTTGTGAAGGTGTATACTCCCGGGCGGAACATGCATGTGGGGAATGAGATTCTTGTAGTAGTGGGCGTAAGATGGCATCTTGGGAAGAACCCTTCCAAATTGTATGTGTTGTTTTTATTGTAACCTCAGACTAGGCTAGGATTCCTTGTCTTCGAGTGGAGCTTAGTCCCAGATCGGGGGTGACCCACTGCTGAGCTGATGAGCAGTGTGGTCTAAGGATGGGAGGTTCGTGGAAGGCCTGCACTTGGTTGGTGGAACCTACCACTGTTAAAAGATAAGTATCTGATTATGCCTTAATCATGTTTTGCAGGACTGTGCTGCTTATGTTATCATGATTTCCGCTGTGTATATGAATTAGTATGAAATGTTATTGATTGTTAGTTATGGTAGTAACTGATATGAATACTCTGTGTAGAATGTGTTTATTTGTTTAAATGCATGGGATTTATAATACCTGTATGAGTTATGTTCAAAGTGGTGTTATAGTCTTCTTTTAATAGCGTTTAAACCTTGGTAGCCAGGTGCGCTACAAATGCGATGATTGTTCTTGCTATTGTTTTATTATTATAAAGGGTATTATTCTTGTTTGTTGTTTCTCCCTTGTTGTTCCTGTTTCGAGTAGGTCACAGGTGATAACCCTGAGGGAGATATAGTGACGGTTTCATGAGACAACATATTATATGTGATAAGAAGAAAAATTATTTTGAAGTATGACTCAACTTTTCATACTAAGACTTTGTACTCAACACCAAGTGTATCCCGCAGAGACTATGAAGTTTTTGTAGACTCAAAATAAATCAAGACTCAGAGTAAGCTTGATCTCAGAAAAGGATCAAATCGGAAAATGAGACATCTTCTAGGATTGATAGACATATTCCATGACTTGAGAAGACTATATTGTAGCTTCAAAGAGTTCTAGGAGACGTGAAATCTCCTGGGAAGATTCCCTTGTTTCAATAATAAAGGAGGAAGCCAGTCAGAAGGACTGAGATATCGATATTTCCTTGAGACTAGAAGGGAAGTCAAGTGGTGACTTCCAATATTGATCTAACAGATTAAGCATGTTTCAGATAATAGTATAAATATGTACAAATCTTTATTTGTGTCCAAAGGATTCTTCCAGCAAGAGGGAGAAGACTCTGATAAGAAACTTACTATAGTAAATAGTTCCAGTATTTGTGAAGACAACCATAATAACCATGATTTTGATATAGTATGAGATTCAGGGGGAGCAATCATTGTATTTGATATTTATTTACCTCCATGAAAGAGGAAAATCTACCTTTAATATCAGTTATTGAACCACTCTCAGATGAAGTTGTTTCCATGATAGAATAAAGTAGCTATTCTCAGAGTTCAACAACTATAGCGAGAATAGAACAGTCATTATCAGCTTCAATAGCAGTTGCAGTTGCAGTGTCCCGCATCCAAAAGGAACAATTGCAGAGAGATTAGAGGACATACTCTCATGAAGTGAGACAGATAGTGCTTTGCAGAACTCACATAGAACTAACACATGATTGTGTAGATTGATTTGTAGCTGAGCAAGTGTACTAGGTTGGTATAATTTGATGTGAAAATTTGGTTTCGAAGTTCAATATAAGAAGACTCATGTTTGCAGGTTGAAGAAAACTCTTTACAAGTTGAAGCAAGCTCTTAGAGCTGGGTATGGCAGAATTGATAGTTTCCTTACGAGCTTGGGATTTACCAAGAGTAAAGATGATTTTAATCTTTACTTGAAGGTTATGAATGATGAGCCAATTATATTATTACTATATGTGGATGATTTATTGTTGAATGGAGAAGAAAATCTCATCATAGGTTGAAAGAATAAGCTCGTTGCAGAGTTCGAGATGAAAGACCTAGGCCTGGTGCATTATTTCTTAAGTCTTGAAGTTTGGCAAATACCAGAGAATATATTCCTTAACCAAGGGAAGTATGTAGTTGAAATACTGAAGAGATTTGACATGTTGGAATGTAAATCCACGAACAAACCCATGGACACAAATTTGAAGCTCCTAGTTGATACTTCATCAAAATTAATTGATCCTACTCTATATAGACAAATTATTGGTTCGTTGATGTATCTGACGAATACAAGTCCATATATATGTTTTTCTATGAACACCTTGAGTCAGTATCTGGTAGAGTCGAGGCATGTTCACCTTGTAGTTGAAAACCATGTGATGAGATACCTTAAGGGTACATTGGATTATGGTCTCTGTTATACTGGAGATCATGACTTTAGACTGTATGGTTATACTGATTCAGATTGGGATGGAAGTTCTTCTGATAGAAAGATAAATTCAAGATGTTTTTTCAGTATGGGGTCAGCCACGACTTCATGGAAAAGTAGGAATAAATCCAACATATCTCTCAGCACGGTAGAAGCGAAATACATTGCAACATGTTCTGCCAATTGTGAAGCCATATGGCTTCGAAATTTGTTGACATGTATGTTTAATCTAGATATGGAAGCCACCGTGATTCTATGTGATAACCAAAGTTGTATAAAGATGAAGAACCCAGTGTTCCATGATAGTTCGAAGAACATAGAGATCTAGTATCACTACATTCATGATATGGTGCAAAGAGGACCTATAAAGCTCCAATATGTTGGCATAGATTAGTAGGTTGCAGATGTGTTGATCGAGCCTATGTCTCGTGTAAAGTTTGGCTACTTTTGAGACAAGCTTGGTGTTGTCCGAAAGGACCTTCCTCGAAAGGGGGAGTGATGTTGATGATACTATAGTATCCTGACCAACAACGGGTTGCTTTATTAGGATTTTATATCCTAGGGGATTGATCATCCCTAGACAGATCCCGAAGGTTCGGTAAGGACGATCTTTCAGAGTACCTGTGCATGCATATGTCAGTTGTGGTCAGTAGTGGTAGCTCTGTTATGATTATATATCCTAGGGAATATTTTGATTTCTAGGTAGATCCCGAAGGTACGGTAAGGACAGTCTGTCAAAGTACCATGTGGTAGCTCTGTTAGGATTTTTATATCCTACGGAATCTTATGATTCCTGGGAAGATCCCAAAGGTCTAGTAAGGACGGTCTGTCAGAGCACCACAAAATGTTGTTGTTGCACCCACCTCATTCTATTAACATATGATGATGTTGTTGTTGTCTCAGCCTCGTGCTAATGATGTTGTTGTCTTAGCCTCGTGTTGATGATGTTGTTCCATCCATGTGTTGTTAATGATGTTATTTCAACCTCATGTAGTTAATGATGTTGTACCAACCTTGAGTTGGTGAGATTATTTTTCTAAGCTTCATGCTATTGATGTTGATGTTTCACCTTCATGTTGTCCATGATGATGATGCTACTCTAGCTCCATGCTCTGAACGATGATGATATTGATGATGAGAAAAACTTTCGATGATTTGTAGATATGTGAGTCAATGTTCCAGATGTTGTTGATGTTGTTCCCCTCTCTCTCCTAATGATGTTGTATTGGTTTATGTCAGGATAATACCCTTCTTGTTAAGGTGGAATGTTGAAATATTGTAAATTCGAAGAATATTCTAATTATATTTGAGTTATTATCTTATAGATCAAATCCCCTTTTGTGGATTGATCATGTCGAGTATTGTATAAGACCAAATCCCCTTTTTTGGATTGGTCAAACCATATTTATATGGTGGTATTTGTAAAGACAAACCCTAGGGCTTATAAAGTGGTTTTAACCACTCTTGGAAGAAGTCGGCCCCACTAAGTGAAGAGACATAACCTTAACACCTCGTCACTAGTATTTCTAAGTGAGGATGGCACCTCATTTGTACACTCACTCACTCACACTTCTAGTGCACATCTTTTGAAGGAAGCTATAGTTGCAAGAAGGAGAAGAGAAGTGTATTCTCAATCCTAGGTTATTCTTGGTGGCTTGGTCCTAGTCTTGGCATTGTATTGGAAATCTATTATTGAGGAAGTTTTTGTTGAGTTTTCTCCCCATGAGGGTTTCCAAGGATAAAATGTTGTGTACCTTGTGATTGTGTTTCTTTCAGTGATCCTCCTTATGATGTTGTTTTGGAAATGTATTGAATGCTCTAGTAAATTGAAAATAACGTAACAACAACACTAAAACTTAACAATGTGGACCAATGCAAACAAAGTCACTAGGTGGAAGATTTTTCTTTCTAATATTTATTGATGATTTAGCATGAAAATATGGATATATTTCCTCAAACACAAGTCTGAAACCTTCACAAAGTTCAAGGAGTTCAAGGATGAAGATGAAAAATAGAGCGGGAAGTATGTCAAAATACTCAGATCAGATGGAGGAGGTGAGTATTGCTCCAAATAATTTGCACATTTTTGCAAGTCACAAGGCATCATCATGCAAACCATAACCAAGTATACTCCACAACAAAATGGAGTGGTTGAGAGGAAAAATAAGACTATAATGAACATGGCAAGGAGCCTGCTCAAAGAGAAATGTTTGTCAAATTTCTTTTGGGATGAAGTTGTAGCATGTTCAGTCTATATCCTGAATCGATCTCCAACCAACAATATGAAAATGAAGGTCCCTCAAGAAGCATGGAATGGGACAACACTAAATGTTGTTCATCTTAAAACCTTTGGTTGCATTGCATTCGCTCGCATATCTTCCAAATTGAGGAAGAATCTTGATGATCGAAGTGAAAAATGCATGTTTTTTTTGCTAGAGTGAGACATCTAAAGCTTATCGTTTGTGCAATCTGATTTCCAATAAACTTATTCTCAACAAAGATGTAAAATTTCTTGAAAATCAATGCTGGAATGAGTTTGAAAATATCCCAATGGATAACCAAATTCCATTGTTGCCACTTCCTGAACACATAGAAAATTTAGGAAAACAAACACATCATCCTATCCTTCCATGATTGCAGGGACAAGGAAATTGTGAGAGCTCCCAAAGAAACTCTTCTTCAATCATAAATTCATCTGTCCATAATCAGTGAACTCGATGCTTGAAATAGATACATCAATAGTTGGATGATATTAATCAACATTTTTTTTTTTGCATTATTATCATGCCAACCCACATCTTTAAAGAGGAAGCTAAAGAGCCACATTGTGTTCAAGCCATGAACAAAGAAATTGACTCTGTTGAGAAGAACACGACATGTGATCTTGTCGATATGCAAAGGCATAAGACCAACATTGGTGTCAAATGGTTTTACAAGACTAAACTTAATGAAAATGGACAAATTGAAAAACACAAAGCAAGACTTTTTCCAAAAGGATTCTCTCAGCAACTAGGCATTGATTATGGTGAAACCTTTGCTCTAGTAGCAAGGTTGGATACTGTAAGAACCCTTCTAGCCATAACAACTCAACAAAAATGGAAAGTATACCAAAGGGTTGTCAAATCAACTTTCTTGAATGGTGTCCTAGAATAAGAAGTATATGTGGATCATCCAACAAGATTTGAAGTGAAAGAGCACCCAACCAAAGTGTATCAGTTGAAGAAATCCTACTATGGATTGAAGCAAGCTCCAAGATCTTGGTACAACATAATTGATGCTTACCTTCTCAAGATTGGTTTCAGCAGAAGCCAAAATGATCCAACTCTCTACACCAAAACAAATCAACAAGGTAAAATTCTGATTGTATGCATGTATGTTGATGGTATGATATACACTGGAAATATTCAGTTAGATAGTTTTAAGCATGCAATGCAATCTGAATTTGAGATGATATATCTTGGCATAATGAAATGTTTTTTGGGGATTGAGGTTGATCAATCAGCCAAAGGCACTTTTATCTGTCACCACAAGTATGCTATAGACATCATCAAAATATTTTGCATGGAAGACTACAATCCAACAGAAACTACTATACCCCTAGGCACAAAATTGAGCAAGCAAGATGAAGGCCCTACTATAGATTCTACTTTATATAAAAGTTTAGTAGGCATCGTGGTGTATCTTACAGCTACTAGACCTGATGTTATGTATGATCTTTGTTTCTAGGTTCATGGAATCTCCCAAAGATTCTCATTTGAAAATGGCCAAAAGGATTCTAAGATATGTTGCATGCATAATCAATTTTGGATTATGGTACACTCAATATGAAGATGATCATATTTCTGGCTACAAAGACAGTGATTTTATAGACAACCTAGATGACCTAAAAAAACACTTCAGAATATGCTTTTCACTTGGGCATGAATCTGATTTCTTGCGCATTAAAGAAGCAACCCATTATCTCCATATCTTCTGCAAAAGCAAAGTATGTCGAGCTTCACATGACACTCGCTATCACTTCATATGCAAGCTTGTCAACAATGGTGAAATAGCTCTAAATTTTTTTGGTTCATGCGATCAGCTCAAGACATCTTTACAAATACCTTGGGAAACACCGTGTTTGATTTCCAACAACAACACTTGAAGATGACTATACACTTCCAGCTCTTGTGGACAGTTGTATCAGTGTGCTGTTTGATCCTTTCTTGTTCTTGATTGTTTGTTACGTTTCTATATGTTCCAGCTTTTGCCTAACACAAAGTGCGCTCCGCACACTCCTTTTTGTCTTATGCTCTGTGTCTACTCTGTTTTCCTATTTCTGTATGGGCAGTTTTTCAACACCGCCTTCTTTAACCTCAACAAATAATACTCATACACTTGCTCAAGGCTCGATTAGATTTACTATTTCCGTGTACAGGAATTTGAAATGGGCATGGGACTTTCTTTGCCATAAATCGGAAGCAGAATTTGTAAGGGAGGCACTTGGAGAGAATCTAATACCAACTGTGACCCAACCATATGCAACTTCAACTATTCTCACAAATAAAGTCCCATTTAACAGTGGCACGAACATGTATCGTATGAGAAACTTGGTGTTCGGAGAAATATAATCTACGCAATAGATAATGGAGTTTTCTATTGAAAATGGAGTAAAACGCATACCTTCGAAGGGAATCCAACCTTTGTCGTCCAGCAGAGGCATGTCAAAATAAGCATAGAAACCACAAGCACTAGGTAGGTGTTAAGAAGGAAACCCTAGGAAAACCATATTTGTTGGAGATTTGCTGCATAAAAAAGAGAGGATACTATCTGCAACCATGAAAGAGATTGGAGGAACATTACTGGCTAAATCTAATCTCCTTAGTAGATGATGTACATACACTAGGAGGGAGATTGCAAAATATTTACGCCGAAAGGCGTACACCTATTGACAATGGGCGCAATTAATGATCTTTTAACCTTATTTAACCTTAAACCCTAATTTGATGGATATGCATTGAAGATGCTGGCATATTCTTAGTCGTCCTCCAAAATCAATGGGTCAAATTTATTGTTCATAACTTTCTTGCATTTATTGTTCAGATTTACCTAATCACATTAAAAAATTACTGTAAGGATATGTAATTACCATGTTTAAATGATTAAGTAGGATTAAACCGTGCAACCAAATGTTTCATATTACCACAGACGGATTACGGATTACCACACACATTTTATATTGGGGGCAAGCATTCTCAGCCGATACCTTTCGGCCTTCTCAGCCGCGAGTTAGCGGTTGTGCTGGTAGAGATTGACAAAGACCTCAGATAATCATTCTTCCAACTAACCGCATCTAAGCATGACCACCACAGGGATCGAACCGATAACTTCTTAGCAGATACTTCGAACATCGATAGGCCACACCTCTGCAAGCCCTTCTCCATTGGTTTAAGGTACTTCATTTGATCACAATGTCGTTTCATCCTAGGCATCCTATCACCAGGTAAATATTTAGTATCAGTATTATATCACAATGGCAGTTCCTTTTTAATTGCTATCAAATATGTGGATTATTTAGTTATCAACATTATTTTCTTTGGTTCAAAATCTATTCAGATGCAGGAAACACTCCATCGGTCACGCTTTATAGATAACAAATTCAAGAACGTCGCGACCTAAGCCTGCAAACAATGAATAGGTTACAATTCTATGTTAATAAAATAATACTACAATAGAAGTTCATATCTCCACCATTTCAGTGTTCTAGAATTTAATATATCAACGAAACCTAAAGGAAATATGAAAGAGTGAGCTTATAAATGAATTGTTTTTTCAATTAATGAACTAAGGTAAATTGTTTTTTAAATGAAGTAATTGTAAACATAAATTACTTATATGTCCAAGTAAATTGTTTTTTAAATTGTAATTATTTGTACAATGAATAATTAACAAATCAGATAGACATGATTACATATTTCTATTAGATTACTGAATTATATTATACAATACATTGGCTCATTATATAGAGCTTTATTAGATCTAACTTATTCTAATAATAGCAATAGAGGTTGAGCAAATATCTCAACCACACACCAAACTAGGAGATTTGGTTGGAGAGAATCTTTGTCACAACCAACTATCTAACAACCTCCTTGACTTATTCTCTCAGGTCATTTAACTATAACTACCTACTCAACAGGTCATTAACCCAATTATACAACAAGTATGAATTACATATTCTAACACACCCCCTTAATGAATACTTGTTGATTGATTTATTTTTGCTTGTGCTTGGTCATAGTGATTTCTGAGTGTTGTCTCTGGTCCATTCTTTATTATTGGACTTTAATCCTTCGAACACGCTCACTTGAGCTTGCTTTACTGTGGGCTTGATCCTTGAACTTTCTTTTCTTCCTATTGCACTTTGTACCTGCATATAATTATTGATGTCCATATAAAACACAATCCATCTACCAGAATACATGGGTCATCTGCCACTGTACCCGCTAGTTCTCTAGGAATTGTTTTCAACTACATGGTTCATCAATGTTAAACTCTCCCTTAAACATAAATTGGTCCCTTGTACTCTAAGACTCACAACTTGGCCTCACACTTTGAGATTCTTCCATCTCACATCCCCACCTTGAATCGAAGTCTCTCGCTTCTTCAATTCATTGTCAAGTTTAGGCTACTGGTACACCTGTCACTCCCATACCTCTCACAATGGTTAACTCCACAACTTGATACAACAACCTCTCTGCCTATGAGAGAGTATCACATCCTGTGATCACACGCGCTTCTGCACTACAACACATATCCCTGTTTATGCCTTACTAACAGGGCTTACAACAAACCTGGGGAAATTAGTTTGCCTATGGCTAAGCATTACAACTTGGACCATAAACTGGGTTGTCGGGTACAACCGATCATGCACCCCCTACAACAATTCAATCAGGTACATAAAATATCAACAATACTCTCACCAATCATATGCCCAATATTACAAGCCCATTAAATATGTCCATTTACATCTCATCATCAATCTTGACCAAGACACAACCACTTCACACAACTTGAATAACTATCATCACAAATTCAAACAAGAAATATAAGCACAACTTAATCTCACTTTCTCACTTTTGTGACTTAATTTGGAGGATGTGTGAGTCTGACGGAATGAGCACATACACCTCAATTCACTTCACTATAACTCCTCCATGCAGTGTGAACTCCTTTGTGTTTCCATGCACCTTCATAAATACTCATAGATACCAGTAACATAACAACAACATGGATCAATAAAAATATCTGGGAAAAAACATCCACTCAGCAAACGCAACAGACTTCTTGTGATCTGCTTATACCATATTAAATGCTCCAACATCACATACATGCCCTTCTCACAAGGGCAAAGGAAACATTTTCTCCCGCTCAACCAGTCGTCTCTATTCAATAGCCTTTTGGTAACTAATAAAACAGTCACACACAACAAAGTATGATCATTGTTAGTTTCCAAAACAACATAACTGGTGTGATCAATAACCAAAGCACCTAGGTCTTCATCAAAATAAACCCCAGAGAGGCCGAGAATATGCCTTAACACGATGTTCCTCTGTGCAGCGAGTAGAGACAAAGGAAGAAAGTCGTGGCTCTATTCAAAAAATACTCTCCTCACACGCAAAATCCTCAAACTGGCAGCGACTATTTTTCCTACGGAAAACTCTTCAAACAGTGCCAACAACAACCACTCTTTTTCCTGCACGGAAAACTCTTCGAGTGTTCCACAAAACACCTAGCATTGCAACAACCTCAAAGCAATCTCTCTTCTTTACACAGAACTTATCACCAACATTACTCATTGCATAAAAATATTCCCTACAATAACAAGAGTGTCACCTAGAATCGGTTTGCATCCACCTGAATCAGATGTACTCACATCTGAGAAAAGAACAAGAACAAGCCCAACAACACAGATAACTACACCAACAAACTGCCAAAGGGTTTATTTTGTCTTGATAAAGAAACAAGTGAGAATCATAACCCATGGGATGGTCCAACAGTCCAACAATGTTACACTAGTAATTGATGTGCACTGATATGCCTTCACAACAAGAAAATTTCCTTCCATGTCAACAAATGCCAATAAAAAAACATCGCTTGAATCTGTTAAATATATTGTACCCTCAACAGTATGACCGTACACTGCCAGCTGTACTGGACAGTTGTACTTTCTATTTTTTTCTTGCTTGAGCATATATAGCTCAACCATCTTACATTGTAATTGACTGCTTAACCTCTTCAGTTCTG